>CAXITT010000130.1:842893-880353 GCA_964033795.1 Lymnaea stagnalis | reverse complement strand
TTTTGAAAATTAATTTATTAATTAAGTAGTTAACCCCACAAAAAGTTCAAATAAAGAATAAAAGCCATATTAATATATGTAAAAAAAAAAAAAAAGATGTACATTACACAAGCAGGTCAAGCAGAGCATTCGTTCGACTTTCCGAGGCCCCTTGCCACTTTTTGCTTTTGTCCTCCCCCACCTTGCATTGACAGATGATCATTAAGAAAGTGTCCACATCTTTAAGCCCGTAAAACATCACAGGCCCCTCTGCAGTCGTAGGGGATGCTCGCCCCACACGATCGTTCTAAGTTTAAGTGACACCTAAATGTTTTAACTAGCATCTTTCGCTGCTTTCCAATTAAGTGAAAAATATTTCAATACTAATTTCAGGCATTCTTGTACTTTGAATTTATCAAAAAATTCTGGGGACTATACAAACTTAAGCCGATAATAAGCTAGGTAAAATGCATACCATCAAGGGCGCCACAACTGGAAAATATTTATGGCGTTAAAGATATATTTAAGCATTATTATGGTTAATTTTGGCGCTTTTCATATGAAAATTTGAAATGTCCCCATTAAAATTGAAAGAAACACCGAATTCAAGCATGCGCCAAAATAAAACCCTGCATTTTGAATTAGCTTGACTGTCTTTCGCACCCTCAATTTATGCACCCCATTCCCTCACCCTGATCAATTTACAGTACGAATTTGATTAGGCTATAAGCATGTGCATAATTTCCTCATCACCACCAGTAACAGAAACATTGCAAATCCCATCTACATGCATAGGAGCCAAAATGATCAATAAATTGATCGTGGGCCCTTAAGATATAGAAGAAGAAGAAGAAGATGTGCTAAATGATTACCCTGGGGCACGCTACAAATGTAGTGAGTTCAGCTTATGTATGGCACTGGGAACCATAATGACTATCCTAGACCTTTAAAAATGCCCATACCCCATTCAAAAGGTCTACTAAAAACATTTAATTCAAGTATGCTCCAAAATGCACCTCTTGACTTTGAAATAATCCAAAATTTTCTAGGGAGAGGGCTCCCCCATGTGTTAGAAGACCATAGCTGGATTGTGTTTTCAACAAGTTTATTATAAGCCTCACTGAGATTGCATGAATATTAAGCCATGCCCTTGCAGTTCATTCGTGAAATGAAGGAAATATGAAATATAGGATATATGGTAGTACATTCATATCATAAATTATCATAGTATTAATTATTTTATATCTTAATTTGTACAATACTCAATTGAAAAACTTTCTAGTTCGAGCGCTCGCCCATCAAATTCAATAATTTATTTGCTGACTTGGGTTTTTCTTTCATTTATTAAAATGTGGTACGGTAATAAAAACATGATTATAAACTACAAAGAATCAAATGTTTCATTGCGCCAAAACAAAAACATAAAAAAATAATATCAATCTTTCACATGAAAGCTCCGGTAGCTTTGACTTCACTGATTTCACTGAACTTTAGTGCGAGCTCATTTGATACCGTCTTGTCGTCTGCGGAAATATCCAATTAAGTTTTGTTTACATTTCTGAGGAAGAGAGAATGCGCTGCGAATATTTTTCACTTCTCTTGTCTACTTTACACAAATTAATTAAAGAGTGAAGAATGAACACTTCCACTGTAATACTTAAATTTGGATATGATAAACACTGCTTTCTTCGTTTAGTTGATACATACGGATCGAGGCACAATGAAAACTCTTTCAATGATGAACTGGTAAAAACTATAAAAATGTTAATAACAATTTCTGACACTATCTTATCAAGCAAAAAGTCACTACTAATAACTAGTGACACTGACTGACAATGACAGTTATTTACTGTAAATTTGAAAAATTAAAAGTAGTCTTAATTTAAAGGCTAACACTACAAATACATACACCATGGCGGTGAACCATGCACAACCATACTTAACACTTTTACTTTACTTAGCCAGTTCAGTCTTTTGTCTGAACCTTCTTGTGATGTCATTAATGTAAAATTAATGTTATGCTCTTGTTATAACAAATAACAGTTTTGGCAAATTAAAAAATTTGTACCGTGATGCGTCATAAGGGTAATGCTAAGAGATAGTCTATAGCACCATGGCCATGACGTCATTTGCGTGTTTATTGTAGTTTTAGGAGTCATTCCCCTTTGTTTATTTTAAGAGAATTATTTTTTAAAGGTATTAGAATTAATATCCCAAAGGATGTTTAGTTAAATATTGATTTTTTGGCAGTTTTCTAAGTTTATTTCCATATAAATGCCAAAATGTAATGACTTTTTAAAAAATTAACATTAAATTTTAAATTATTTCTTGAAAAATTTACGTTTATTCATTGGAAGAAGTGACGACAAAGGAATATTTCAACACTTAATGGTCACTACAAGAGTTCATGTGAATAATTAACAGATATTAAAAGAAAAGTTAAAACTTATGTCAACAATTACTTGCCATTTTCTTTTTCAGTGTCATTCTGAGCGTGTCAAAATTGTAGAATGTTTGAAATGTTAAACTTAATGAAAAATAGAGAAATTAATTTTTTATAGGGTATTTTAAAATTATGTAGATTTAGAAAGGAGTGCTTAAATGTTAGGCACTCGCTTATCTCTCATTTTGATTTTTACTCCGGTGTCCTCGGTAAGTTCAAAATTTGTTATTTTTTATGCATCGTCAATTTGGTTTTTTAAGATAAATTTGGGGTAACTTTATGCAGATGGAAGCTGAATTTTCCGCCCGTTTTTGGATTCATATGGAGATGTCGCATACAGAACCATGGCAGTATTATGCATCGTTTAAGGAAGGGATCATTGTTTAGTGACAGTAGATTGACATTTACTGACATTCTCTAATTGACACACTTATGGATTAAAAAATTGGGAAATGTTGAGACAGAAGTTGGTGTTAGTCGAAATACAGTAACCGACTTGGTGAGTTTTTTCACGCAGTCTGTATGGAAGGGGTGTTTTGTCGAGTGAGAGCTTAGCCTTTAGGCGGAGTGGGTAAAATTGTGGGTATGATTGACGAAAGTATAAAAGAAAAAAACGCTTAGAAGGAAAATGGGTGTTTGGTGGGATTGAAAGTGGGATAAGGTCAAAACTCGGTTAAGGATAGGGTCAGTGTTAATCATAGGTTTCACAGGCCAAAGTCCATGGTTTTGCCACTGTGTTTGTCTTGATTACACTTGTTCTTCATTTACCTTTTTTTTTTTCTGCCCGGTGGTTTGGCAAAGGGAATGCGGAGAGGTATTCCACCCTGTATGTCACTTTTTTCTATACAAGTGGGGGAGGGGGGTGGCATTTGTTACAATTTGTATTATCGGAACTTATCACACATTCTATGCCTTAAAACGAATAATTAAACTGTGCTGTTCATATTTTGTTCCTTTTCTAAACGTAACACGAAACAAGAAATGTGCATTTCTGGTGAATTCCATCCTAACTGATGTAACTTTCAGAAAAATAATTTCAATTTGCATCTAGTGTAAATGAAATATGTCATTAAGTGTGGCTAATTATAACTATATATTTAACTATACATGGTTTTGGCTGTTAAGTTGGTAGACTGTAAAACAATAACATTTATAAATTTATATTAAGCATACTGGTAAAAATAATAATATTTGGAATACTTACTGACGTAACATGAAAAAGACATAATATTTGCATAGAATTTTTTTTTTTTTTTGGATTTCTTCTGAAATCTGCTTTAATTGAAATATATATTTCTTTCAAACTAGTTATTTACAGTGTTTACGTTTCTGAGGAAAACCTTTAGAAACTACTTAGAAAGCATATTTTTTAAAAGTTACAGACAAAAAATGTTACTGACATAAGATGTAACTGGAGTAAAACATCGCAATAAAAAATAGAACAACATCAGTTCTTTTACAGAATTACCAACACTTCACTGTAACAGTTATAATATTCTTAAGTAAACATAAATAACAGTGTTTTAATGCTTGTCTATCACGTGACATTGACCATGACAATTAACATTTTTTTGTCTACATTTAGTAAATGTAGAAAAAGTAAAATTCAACAAAATCACTAAATGTGTAGACAAACGTCTTAATTCAAGATGGCCACCAGCTCATGTGTCACACAACAAAGGTACTAAAATGACTCCATACCAAGTTGCATGAAGTAAATTTATATAGCACCAAATTTTATGCAATATTATTTTTTTGTTGTGTCCTTTTTTACACAGAATTCACCTATGACTATGATGACATAAATTTAATTGAGACTATCAATTGAATAAAATGCTATTTAAAAATCATTTAGAAGCCTGAAACTCATGCTTTTTTACCATTTATTTGAGGCTCATAGCTAGTTTTCCCTGTCATCAAAATTGCTTGCAAGTGTTGATCAGATTAGGCTGCCCTGTAACCAGATTCTACTATGGGTATATTATCAATTTTTACAAAGTCTTCTCAAACCAGTAGGTTAATCAAAGACAGAAGTGAATTTAAGAGCAAAGGATCTTTAATGATCAAGTAACTTGGGACCAAAATTTTGAAGTCCATCTTGTCAATTCTTTGTATCTGTCTTTCAACATCTCATTGGATTGTAGACCCAAGTTCAACTTGCAGCTTGGTTTTGGAAGATTCTTATTTTTGCATTTGCTGGATGATGAGATAACAGTCCTGAAACTACTGTTTCAAGTTTGGGAGCACTGATTGCACAAACTTTACATGGGAATGGGACACTTGTTTTTTGTGTGAATTTTCCATAGCATGGAACTTGACTGAAACAACTCATCTTCAACTGGAAATTGACAAGAATTAATTTTTTAAGAAATGCCTTCACTTCGGTATACATGTCAAAGACAATCTTCCTTGCAATATGAGATTCAGGTCATGCACTTTGTGGTCAACCCTACAAAAAAGTTAATTTCCAAAACTTTTCATTATTTTAGAGGCAAAATCTCAATCTATGTCCAAAAATATCAACAAAATTTTCCTACAACTGAGCTGTCTGACAGAAATGGCAGAACTGTTGATGATTGAGGCATGCGAGACAATTAAAGTTCACTGTTTAAACCATAGGTTCCATGTCACAAGATCAATCCAGATATTTTCTACAAATTTTCTGTTGATGAATTTATACAATGAGAAACCATAGGCTTAGAATGGCAACCATTTTGAACAACCTTGTTAATTTGTCTAACTTTACTTCTTCCTGCATAGATCGTGTTTATTTACCTCCATTTGTTGTGACACTCTTAAAGATGTACCGGTGTTCCAAAACATTCCAAATTGTATTGCTCATTGGTTTTGTCCACCTCTACCACTTAAAAAATATCCCTCCCCAACCTCCTGTTATTGTTTTATACATACTAATAATTATGCACAGTCGCTAATTCTCCTGTCTATCACCTCAAAACTACTATTGACTCAGCGGGCTGGATGTGTGCGGTAGTTTGCCGACCCCCTGATCCATGGTAATGAGTTTATTTTTGTAGTAGCAGTTAAGTATGCTTTGGTCACTTCCAGTCCACCATTTTAGTACCCTCAATATTAATTACGATGAAGCCTCAATCCAGAGATGCATCTAATTCATAAACTTGCACTTGTAATGTTAAAACTTGCACCATTTTTACTATAAAAAATTAAGAACTTTTTTTTGATGTCAGATTGTAGTGTATGAAACAGAGACCACCCATGGTCGCAAGGCATACTTGAGTGTCCTAGGCAATAACATATATCTGAAGTCAGGTGATACAGTCCAAATTAACGGATGGTATGGAAATAAGTTGGGATTCAAGGATTCTGACTCACCGGTATGAGGGTATTTATAACATGTGTTCAGTTTTCAGATCTTTAAGTTTTTAATAAAAAAAATACAAGTCAAAATAATTTAAAACGTATTTTATTAATGATATGTTGAAATTTTGTAAAACTTATGCCAGTATTTTCTGTATAATGATATTCCATAATCTTTTGAATGTACAGCTTTTACTTGATATGATATTGATTTTAATTTTAATATGTAAAATATGCCACATTCCCTATTTATGTAAAAATTTCAATATTTTTTGTGTTCAGGTGCCTCTGAAATGTTTAACCAATGTTCCCATAGCAACACACGTCTATGTGGAGCCTGCTGCTGCAGATGACTGGGAGATTATAGTGAGCTGTCTCTCTTTATCATTTTATCACTGTTACATCAAAAAATTGCAGTTATAATTCAACAGAATTTTTTTTCTTTATTGTGCTGTCCCTTATCTGATTCTTGTGTTTTAAATATTCTTCTAATGGCTTATTTTTTCACTACACATTCCATAGGAGAAGAACCCATTACGGGTGGAGTCAGTAATATTGGACCAAGTTCGTGCTGTTTGGCCTGGTCAGCTTATACCAATATGGATTTCTCCCAGCATTCGAATATTCTTGAAAATAAGTGAGTTGTTTTTTAAAAAAAGTAAAGGGATTTGCCTTGTAAAATCTTAGAAGTGAAAGAATTTTCTTAAAATTGGATTTTTGTACTTCACTGTTAAAAAACAAATTTATGAAGTGATTAATTCCTGATAATATTATAATAAAGTTATGTGAGCTCCATAATTTTTCCTCATCTGAATAGCTTGAAGTATACTTTTATCAACATGGGCTATTGTCGGCTGGGAAAATTTCATCCTGTGATGCTTGTTCTCACATAAACCTTTAACAATTTACTCACTTCATCTTTTGGTTGTTGAAGAATTGAGCGGCTTAAGATACTTTAAACAAGTTTTTTTATTTTTAAAGTTATCAATTTTCGTATGTAATCTTGAAGGTTATGTCTAGTTGTGCTATCGAACTTTCCCTCAGCAATTTTTTTTTTTGTAATGCCCTGCTTTAAAGCTTACACACACTTTAAAAAAAAGATAAAATATAAATGAAATGTCTGAATATTTTTTATCAGCATTTAAGACATGCAAATCATGTACATTAAGTTCAAAGGAAATAATCAAATATAAAAATAAAAGACTCAACATAAATTAATTACTTAAATACATTTAAACATATTTTTTTTGCAAGTTGTTTTTTAATCATTTGCTTATAACCTTTGTGTGACAGCTCTTGTGACGAGCCAACAAATCTCATTTCTTGGTAGTGCTTGATAACTCACCGGTTTCACTGCTTTAATTTCCTTGAATTACTCCAGGCCAGGTTCTGCCAGGAAACTTGTGTGTCATCCTCAGTAAAAACACTGAAATTGTAGTCAACTCCAAGAGCAGACTGTTCAGCCCACCACAATCACTCAACTTGACAAACCCAAGCGCAGTGCAATCCAAACATTCTTCCATACTTCGAAATTCAACAGGTGATGATTTAAATAAGATGTATATTTATTTTTTTCCGAAAAGACATTAAGATTCACCATTTGGTATCCCTAATATTTTAACATTATGTTTAACTCGAGTCTTTACAAATTTTTTCTGTCTATGAAGGTGTGCTGAAATCTGAAAAAATTAATATGGAAACTGAAAAAATTTTTTTAATTTTTTTATTATGACATTTCAAATTTCTAGTGCATTAAAAAGTTAATAATAAGATTCATCTGACAATACTTGATGGTAAAACAAGCTGACTCTCAAACTGACTTGTCTCAGAGTCACCCAGCAGGTCAAAACAACCAGACCTGATGTCCAGCACTCCTGATTGTTACGACACTTTGGAACCCAAAGTAATTCCAAGCCCAACAAAAAATGAAATACGGGGACGGTGGAATAGTGAACCTATTAAGAAACGGCATTCAAAAAGTGATCCCATGAATGACCAGGGGTCTAGAAGTTTATCGTCTCTTGTTACCCGCCAATCATCAATGATGAGCTCAATCTTGAAGTAAGTAGTTGACCATTGTTACATGACAGAAGTAAGTAGTTGCCGATTGTTACATGACAAAAGTAAGCAGTTGACCATTGTTACATGACAGAAGTAAGTAGTTGACCATTGTTACATAAGAAGTAAGTAGTTGACCATTGTTACATGAAAGAAGTAGTTGACCATTGTTACATGACAGAAGTAAGCAGTTGACCATTGTTACATGAAAGAAGTACATGCCAAGTGTTCAAATTAAATCACCTCTCTAATGTCTAACAAACGATATGCTTAACTCTTTCAAGCAAATTGACGATATATCATCAACTTGACTAACACCATTTGTGCCAATCAATGATCTATCGTCTATTTAATTTCTGTAGTTTTTCGTTGCCTATGGCTATCAATCCTGATTTTTATGTTCTCAAATGTATGATATCTCTTCCTACTTCATACCTGTTAGAAGAAGGGTTTGTTACATTTGTTTTTCCAATAATTGCAACCTTTTTTTCGATCTGTGTTGAAACTGTTATAAACAAAACAATGGCAAGCTTACTTCGAGCACATCAGCTGTTGCTAGACCACGTAGGTAGTCAAGTTTGCAAACAAAAGAGCTTTCAATGCGAATTATTGATGCTGAAAGATGTACAATAACCATGAATCATATGAATCTGATTTCAGTGATGATTTTTAGCTTTATGATGGGTCGGTGAATGTTTAATGTAAAAAGAGGAGGTGATAGTAATAGTAGTGACAGTCGGCACTTCAGTAAAAATTTCATAACATTTAAAAAAATGCTATTGCTGTATGGAACCTAGAGAATTGATTTCAAAAACACCAAAATCAACTTTCTAGCTTAATTGCTGCAAAAGTTATGAACTGTTTTAGTAAGGACCTCAAAACAACATTTTTACTATGGCGACGATGAGGATTCATATAATACCACTCCTTTCCTGCAAAGAGAAATAAGAAATTAGGTAGAAAAGATGCAGGAAGATGCTTCAGAACGGACCACACAGAAAGAAATTTGTACTAAAGTAAAATATTTAGGAAATAATGTGTTTGACATATGTGTATATATACATATCTACCAGCGTCACGCCAAGAGACTGAATCATTTTCACACTACCTGCCTCATGAAACTCCTTGACATCAGGTGGCAAGACAAAGTCCCCGACACCGAGGTCCTTGCTAGAGCGAACCTACCTAGAATCTTCACCACTCTGATGCAGTCTCAGCTCCGTTGGATGGGACTCGTAGCCCATATGGAAGACCACCGGCTCCCGAAACAATTATTCTTAGGAGAACTCACTATAGGCAATTGCTCTCAAGGAGGTAAAAAAAAAAGCGTTACAAAGACTCACTGAAAGTGGCACTAAAGGCCTTCAGCATAAACCCTACTCAATGGGTGCAGACAGCCCAGGACAAAGCCAGGTGGAGAGCTGCTGTCAAGAAGGGGGCTAAATCCCATGAAGCTAATAGAATAACCACAGCTGAGACACGCAGGCTTGTCTGAAAGATCAACATTAAGTCACGGTCTGAAGCAACTATTCCATGCCCACGGTGTCATAGATTATTCCGAGCAAAGAGCGGTCTAGCAAGCCACCTACGAACTCACCATAATCCCAACCTCCCCCTAACCGGATGATTCGATGGTCCTAGTCGACTTTGACGGACAAACAACAACAACAACATATACACATATGCAAAGAAACTGTTTTCTTGGGTTGCCATTAATGCTACCAAAATGTGTGCTACTCTGTCAATAAATGGAATATTTCAAAATATAAAATGCATTCTGATAAAAAAAATGGATATACTTTCTGATGATTAAAGATTAATGGATACCAGCTACACAGCCCATATAGTAAGTAGTCTGATAAGTTTAGATTTGGTGCGCATTTTAAAAAATAAAAAATAAATTTTAATCTCATAATATCAAATAAAATTTTTTTTTTATTGTTTTGTCTTTTACACATCATTCATTATTGTTTGTCCAATTTCCTCTAATTTGATATGAAATACAGCTATCTTGCACATCATTCATTCTTCTTTGTCCAATTTCCTCTAATTTGATATGAAATACAGCTATCTTGCTAACACAAATGGTGTTCAAAATTCATTAAAATATTTAATTTGGCCGAAAACTGTTTGGAGGCAAACGTGGAAAACCCCCTGGCACGGAAAGAGCTATGGAGCAATTTCTTTTAAACTGAGCCTTTCTCGCTATCTTGATTTTTACTGTGTAATTGATATATTACATATTCCATAAATTACTTGGTTAATATCTCTGTAATAGCATTACAAAAATGGGATTTCATTATTTACTTCTGCTTATCAATTATCAACCAATTTGTACACATTCACCAATTTGTTCTTCTGTTATTATTGCAATCCACTCCCTAATTTTGTTTCAGATTTTGTTTCTTCTGATTTGTATAACCCATTTCTCACTGATTTTCCTTTGCTTTTAAATGTTTTATTTTTTTATATATAGCACTTTTATCAAAACCGTGTTACCAATCAGAACTTTTGTTTGCATGCAGTCCATTATTGGTTTAAAATAAAGATTAAACCAAAGTGGTCAATTCTAAGTGAACTTTGTTTGGTCAGTTGCCCATAGTTGAGTTGTGTCCTGATGAAAAAAATTGTGGCTTGTGTATCATTGATAATTTATGGTTATAGTTATTTTCAGAAATCATTCACGATAACACTTTGCAAGTTTTCTTTTCATTTCTATGAAACATTCTTAACTTATTATTAGATAGACAAGATATTTTTATTGATCCAAATAAATGGAAATTTTTAATTTTTTTTCATTCATCATACATACTATTTTTAGTCCTGAAAATATTTGTTTTAGTTTTTCGTTGTTCCTTGAAATTAGTCTGATGCCAGACTTTCATCAAATAATTTTGCAGTATGAATAACTGTTGAGCTGCTTAGTGTGAGTTGTAATTTTGTACAGTCTTGGCTTTTTGTTTGAACGGAGGTCTCGTTTTTTTTCCCCAAGATTACAGACACTCTTGATGTCTGTTTGGCGATTTGTCTGAATGGTTGTCATAAGCCAGAAAAGATCATGTAGAATGAGAAAAGAAATGAAAGGAACGATGCAGAAAGATACCAGATAAGCGCATCTGTCCACCTGGCATGTCTCAAGGCACACGCTCATGCTTTAAACACTTCCCTGATATTGGCTAAATAGGGGTGACAGTGTGATGTTATTTAAAGTTTTTTAAAGCAGTTTTGATCTTCTTTCTTAATATTATTCTTTTTGTTTAGTACAATTTTTTTAAAGGCCTGTGTTAGAGGGTTTGACATCTTTGGCTATTTTCTTTATCTTTTTATGCATATTATTATATCCAGCTGGCTGAATCGAGTTACAAAAAAAAGGAGAAAGTTAGACTGAGATTTTTGGTGAGGTTTCCAAGTGATTGGATTAGTAAGACATCAACGTTTTTTATTATCACAATTTACCTTGAGACATAAAGTGATAAATCTTTATGTTCTGAAATTACATTACATCCCTTGACTGTTAATTGAGTTTAGCTGGCGATACCTCACAGCAATGCAGACTGTTAGAGATGAATCTCTGTACTTGAAACAATGTTAACTGGTAGTTGAATAAGACTCAATTGTAACACAGTCACAACCAGTTCTCAGTTTAAAATTACCTGGCTGCTAAGTCATTTGTTAGGGATTCTTAACCAATTCAGACGTCATAAAAGAAAGCAATTATTTCTACAAAACATATAACTTGTAGAAAAAAATTATAAAAACAATTAATAATGACTTCGGCTTTTTATTTTTTTTAGTGTACAGGTTTTAATAATTGTTGTTTATATTTTGGGGGGGAATCTGTGTAGTACAAGGCTGATATAAAAATGCCATATAAACACTAGTACAAGGCGTAACAAGGCTTACATAAAATACCTTAGAAACACTAGTACAAGACTTATATTAAAATACCATGGCTACAGGAGTACAAGGCTGATACAAAAACGAAATAGCAAGTTAGTACAAGGCTTATATAAAAATCCCATATCAACACTAATACGAGGCTGATATAAAACCATATAAAAACTAGTATGAGGCTGATTTAAAACCATATCAACACTAGTACAAGTGGGATATAAAAATACCATAGCAACACTAGTGCAAGGCTTGTATAAAATACCATAGCACCACTAATCCATCCCACTCCGATAAGTAAAAAATCATCTCACTTTCATCATGTATCTATGTGTGGTAATCTAGTTTGATGCTGTATGCAAGTATGTCTAGATCAGACTTACATTTTTTTTTTACTTGTACCTTCTCTAGGTATCTTTCTCTATCCATGCTCAGGTAAAAATATTTTTGCCTGCAATAATTCTGTATCTCTTTGATGTTGTGGCCATGGTATCTCTATAATTGGCTTGCCTTATCTCAGTGTTAACCTGCTACAAGCCTGTGCACTCAGCATATTTTTACTAGCAATGGCATTTATTATAGCATTGTTTTTTTTTGTTGTTGTTTATTTGGAAAGACAGTTGAATTCACTTTTAAAATTTTTCCTGTTTGCCTACTCCATAAGGTTTTCTATTAATAATATATATAAGAATGAGCTAGGCCGACCACATGACACTTAAAAAAACGAATCAGTTTAAATATGTTGGGACTCTTGAAATGAATGATAGGGATTTTGTATTATTTTACGGAAATCAAATCATTTTAAATATGATAAAAATAAATAATCTGCTTATATTTTAGTATATGTTGAAGTAATATTAAGTATTTAATCCCTATTTGAAAGTTACGATATTCTTTTTATTATAAAAAAAAAAATGGTCCTCTATTTATTAATATCATTAGTCTAATTTGTTATCACATTTATCAGGAAAACCCAAACATCTGTTGCCTTTTTTAGTGCTTAGTTAATATTGTGAAATTAAATTAAGAGTTATATTATGCAAATGTCTTCAAACAATATCAAATTAAAATTTTCGTTTGAACTCTAATAAAGAAAAATTAAAATAATTTTATAAGAACTACATTTAAACTCGCAAATAAAAAGCTTATTTTTTCTTAATTTAATAACCGCATGTTGCAAAACTGATAATGTCTTTTCTCCTTTTTAAAAATGAAATTAATAAATGTAAGTGATTGCTTTTTAAATTGTTAATAAACCACACCAAATTTGAGCTGTATAGTTTTAACATTTAACAAGCTTTACTTATTTTTCATTCCAAAAATGTGCTGTTATCAAATTTATTAAGTGATAAAATTTTAACTTTAAAAATACTGTTAAAAGAATATGACATTTAAGCCAATTAGTGCACCAAAACTTCATAGCCGACTACCACTCACTAATTCACATACCACTCATCCAAATAAGAACGAACCATTTGAAGTTGCAATTAGTTCATTTTGATATCAATATATCAAAACCCAATTATGTTACAGATTTGAACTTTGTTATAGATTTTCATGTTAAAATAAATACTCATAAATCTTTCAGTGCATGGAATTATGCATAGAGCTGATTTTTATTAGACAATATAAAATAATATGTGGTAAAGGGGAACTTGGAATTTAAATAAAGTTCAGGGGAGTGCAAAACATGTGTGGCTGTGCACATAGGGGGCTACCATCCCATGGTTGATTATATTTATTTTTATTAAGAAACTGTTGAGGTAGGGGGATTTGATCTTTAAATTTTCCCCAGGCAGCACAAGATACGCCTAAGAATGAAGGAGTGATTTTGTTGAATATTTATTGCTACATATATTTAAAATGGTACATCTATTCTAAATTAAAGTTGAGGACATCTTTCAGGGGCCTGAAAAATAGTTGGGCAGGGCTATATTATTTTGAAGAAAATAATTCTCAAAACCTACTGATGTTAGAAGTTTAGATATCTAAAAATAATTCATTTTTAAATTATCGAATTTCTAATTTCCTATTTCCTAAATATACAAAACAAGGGCACTTAAATTTGTCATATTTTTTGTTTGAGGATACAATACAACACAACTTGATTCAGTAACATATGTAATAATTGGATTGTTAGATGTTGAGACTTCGCAAGAACAGGTGAAAATTAGAAGACCATCTGCTGCATTAAAAGCACTAAAACAGTAGTATTATAATGCAAAGTGGCTATGAGCTTGCCAGACAATTTACTGGTGCTGAAAGAAATCATAGATGAGAAAAAAAATAATAGAAAAACAATGTCAGTCCAAATTGATTCTGCTCTGATTGTGCTGCTTGCTATTTCATTTCTTAGCTCGCTGTTATTTCTTGTTGTATAATGTGGTTTTGGATCATCAAAAAAAAGCTTACACTACCACCCAAGACTGATACATTTCATTACTAGATTCTCCTGCGTGTAACCTGCGCAATGTTCTGTCACACATCTGGATTTACTCTTGAATTCATTACTTCAACTACCAGAGTTGCCTAATCTCTCTCATAGGTTTATTTGACTTTCAGCTACCAGAGTTGCATGTTCTAACTTGAGCAACCCCATCTCTACCCATGTGTAGATAATTTAAATTATTTTTTGCTTCAAGGATTGTCACTTGAAGAAAACATTTTACATTCTGCCTATTGTATGGGAATTTAATTTTCTTGTTTACATCCTAATTTTTTCATTATGTCTAATTTGCACATTTGATCATTTGCTTCATCCAAATATATGTTGTTTTTTTCTTCATGTCTTTATAATCCCACTGTGCCTGAAAGCTTGACCCCCCTCTTTTAATCTTTTGATTAATCAGAAGCATGTTCAATGAAAATTTCTCATCTTCTCTGATATTTATCTTTCGATCACGGGATGTTGTTGCCATGGATACATACTCACAAATACACACACACAGGGTCATGTGACTATATTCTATGACTTCCACTGCAAAGTTATAAGAACAGAAGTTCTGTCGGAGGAACTTGCTCTTTTTAAGTGTTGAGGCATGGAGACATTCAACACAAACTCATTTGAAAACAAAATGTCCACAACATGGAGATGACATCAGGAATTATTGAAATGAAATATTTGTAATACGTTTTTTTTTGAGGACACATTTTGATATAAAAAAAATTGGTAACCAGTTCATAAATGGGAGTTGAGCGATAAGCTCAGTGACTGCAAAAAGAATAATTGATCACCACATTACTCTGCACGAAGGCAGTGTTGTATCTACGCCATATTCAGGCAATGATTTTGTTTCTCTGTCTCCCAAGAAACCATGTCATGGTTCATCTATAAATTCCCCAAGTTACATTTGAAATAAATCTTTATAATGCACAACATATTTTTCTCTCTTATTTACCAGTTTGTAATTTTTAAAAGTATATATTTACTGTTATTTAGAATAGAAGCAGTTTTCAGTGGCAAGCATGCAATTTGACTAGAATGCCCCATATGGATGTCCCTGTTGGGCAGAGTTGTAAATTGTTGTACCATAACTAGTGCCATAAACAGAATTGTATATTGTTGTACCATAACTAGTGCCATAACTGTGTACTGTTGTACCGTAACAAGTGCCATAATTCTATTGCTGTACCACATATGATGCCAAAATGGTATTTCATTATTATTGTATGACATGAAGTGCCAGAATAGTAGCTAGCTGTACCAAATTTGCGCCATCTTATAGCAAACTGCTCCTCTGGGACCTTTAATCATTAGATATCAGTTACTCTCTATATACCTTATGTTTCTTTATGTCTCATCTCCCTCAGATTATTTTCTAAAGAAGCATGGAAGGAGCAGCTGGACACAAAGTCAGACTCCGATGCTGGATCTGGGATTAACTTGAACATGAGTTCTCTGCCCTCCAGGAGTGGCGTTTTCCGCGTGCAGCCAATGAGGATGAGGTGCAGCCTTGAAGAGTGTTTCCCCATCAGCAAGGCGGCAGTCAACAATCAGATCTTACAGCGATCCAAAACCAGCTCCGGCACCAATTTCAAACTGTACCCGCAAAGCAAATCTCAGAAAGTTCCCCTTGAGACTTTCCAGCCATCAACAGTTTACGTTGATGCTGAGTGTGCCAAGACTGAACGTCTCCTGCACCCCTACTTGCCGTATCTGCCCAAAAGCTTCATTGCACGTCTTCAGAAGCTTCCAGCCCCATCAGAGAAAGTAAGGAGGCAATCGAGTGAGTCCAGTGAGGCTCAAAAGTCAGCGGATGGCAGCCCATCAGAACCTGCCAGTTGTTATGTCAGGGTCGTAGCTATTGACAGGAAGGCGGGGCTGACAGACAAAGATTGGCAGGATGCAGCGGATGAGGTTCTGAGTGACCAGCCCCTGCTGTATGGTAAGTTGAAAATCCTTAATAGAACATTTTAAATCACCTATCATTATGTGGTTCACTCAGCCAAAGAAGAATAAAACATGATTCTCCCTGTCACATGTCACATTTACCTTCCCTCTTTTTTCTCTCTCATAGGCCATTTCATTAGTTGTCCATATTTGTCTATCCTAGGTCATGTCATCATTGATCTCCCTTTGCTCTATCCCAGGTCATGTCATCATCCCAGACTTGTTAAGATGCCAGCTAAAGCTAGATGTCACAGGCTCAGTTTGGTTAAAGACTGGAAAAGTCAACTTGGTCATTCCACATAAAGTGTCCATCTTCCCCATTGCTAGTTCACTGGTGAGTCTCGCCCCAAAGGTTTCATCACTTCAAATCTTTTCATTGACTTATTCAGACTTTCATGTTTAATCAAGCCGAGTATTAATTCTTTTAAAATGTTTTAAATGCAACTGAGGTTTGAAATCCCTGAGGATTTAAGAAAGGATTTTTTTTTTATGGGATACCAAGCCTTATATGTAATTATAACAAGTATTCAGATTTAAAAATTCAGCTCCATTAATCATTCCATTAGCAGTGTTGGCAAGCCTATGACATTATCAAAGGTGACTGACCATACATCACATTTTTGGTAATACATCAGTGTTCACCATTAACAAATATCCACTGTACGGAATCTCTTCACTTTAATTCAATATCTCTATACTGTTTTTGTTGCACAGAAATTGAAGTCATTGAGCTGCAGTTCAATCCCATTTATAATGGGGATGATTATCAGTGTCTGTTTTGTTATATCCATTGTAAGCAGTGGGGTAGGAAGGGGGGCTGTAAAGGCCGGCTGCCCGGGTGACACTTTTTTCTTTGTACAGAGGGGTGGCATTTTCGGGCAAATGCAGAGTTTTTTCATGGAATGGGGGCGACAAAATTCTTTGCCCGCCCCGGGTGTCAGGAACCCTCACAACGCAACTAATTATAAAGGACTAATATTTCTTGTAATTATTTTTTTTTAAAACATTTTTTAATATGTCAAGCATTATTCCTTCTCTTTTGTTAAGAAAATAGAAAGAGTGGGGCAGTGGGATGCAAAGATGGTCAAGATTCACAAAGGGGGGCAGTGGGGTGCAAAGAAAGTCAAGATTGGCAGAGTGGGGCTGAGACATGCAAAGAAAGTCAAGATCGGCATTTTTGAAATTATTGACTCTCTGGTCACTTAATGTTTTCATATTTTGGTATTAAATTTTAGGTTTAAGAAGGTTAAGAGCCTGACAAAAATTTCTTGTATTTGCAGTCTTTTGAAATGACAAACGACATGCTGAAACTGTCATTCACTCACTATATCAAACAATGTGCTCGGCTCAGTTGTCCACTGGTTGTCTTCCAGGGTCTCTACCTGAAGTTTGTAACTCCACAAGGTGGGTATATTAATATTTAAACAGTAAACACAGGCTGTTGCATGTGTTGTTTGGGCTCTTTTGAATCAGTGTTTCTCAAGCTTGTTCTTAAACTTTCCCCCAAAATGTGGACCACACTTATCTGAACCAAAGGCTGTAACAGAAGTATGTGTACAACTTATTTCTGAGTGCTGTTTTTGAAATTTTTTAATTTAGCTTCACTTTTGTTTGTGTGTTTCTGGCTGGCTAAATCTTTGTATGGCTCATTGACCACTTCCCATCAACCTATCGAGCTGAAACTTGGCACATAGACTCGATGCAGATGCCAACATATTCTCTCAAATTTTCAGCCCCAACTGTCAAAAATCAGATGTTCAAGGGGAAGATGAAATATGACACCACTGATGTCAAGAAATAAAATTCCTGATAACTGCGCTAAATGAGATTCTTAAAAAAATATTGCAAGTGTCGTTGGTGCATAAATTATTTTTTTTCTGAAATAGTCTGTGAAATTAATCTTCTGTGTAAAAGCAGATAGGACATTAGAATACGAATATAAAATAAAATAATAAAAAATGCGTGCAAAGTATTTATAGGAAAAACTTGGTTTTTAAGGGTTGTTTAATTTCATTTAAGATTCTAGACTTCAGATGCCTCTCAGATTAAAACTTAGGGCTTCATAATGATCAAATGAATTGAGCTGCTCAAAAGAAGGCCCATGGTAAATTAAAAACTTAATTCTGAGGTACACTTTTTTATTGGCTTGACATTGCACACATTTTAATAAGAAGCTAATTTTCACCTTCAAGCTAGAGATCCTGCTCCACTCCCTGCCATATATAAGTACATGTTATAATTGACAGATATTGTTTGTGGGTGTTTTACAAAAATGTTTATTACCTTCTACTGAGTGTTAATTTGCCTTAGTTTTCCAGCATAAGAAATTCTGAAACTTCTACTGAGTGTTTAAATGCCTTGGCTTTCCTTATAAGAGATTCTGAAAATGTAACCATGCTAAAAGACTGTAATGTGAATGTCTGCAGGTAAAACAGTGGAGGTCCAGCTGACCTTCTATGAAGAAAATGACCAAATTAATGCCAAAGCTGTGACCCTGCTGAGTGAGGCCAACATCGACTCTGTTCTCCTGACCATTGAAAGAGACATGAAGGCAGACAAGTTGGGTGTGGTCAACAAAATGCTGACCTACTCACAAGTTTCAGATATTGATCCTAAGCCCATTGTCAACAGTTTCAAGGATCTTGGGTAAATATGGACATGAGGTTTCTTCATTATCATCATTTAGTGCTTCCATTGGGGCCTGGACCCATCTTGTGTTGCCCCCAGTGGGACATAGACCTCACACTCATCTTGTATTTCCCCCAGTGGGTGAAGACCTCACCATCATCTTGTATTGCCCCCCCCCCCCCCCCCCCCCCCGTGGGCATAGACCTTACCATCATCTAGTATTGCCCCCAGTGAACATAGACCTCACCATCATCTTGTGGGAGGCTCTAACACTACCCTCACTATTATCTTGTATTGCCACCATGATTATATTACTCTATTTAACACGACTAACAAAAATAAAGTATTTTTTCCATTTGATGGCTTCATGTTTTCAAAGTATCTCTGTTTACAGGCGTTGTCATGTATAAATATAAATTAATTTATTTCACTGATTCACTTACTAGGGGTGTAGGCCATCTTGTTCAGAAAGCTATCACTTTCCTACATGCGTCTCTTGGGGCAAGACCACTGGGTCGTCACACTTTCCAATCCCAGTCAGGCTTACATCATGGCGTTCTGCTGGTCACTGGACACAAAGGATCAGGGAAGACGTCCCTTGTCAGATCTGTGTGTGCTATAATGAGTTGTCTTCCTATACTAGCCCATGTGAATATTGTGGACTGTAAAACAATGAAAGGTGCGTCTAGAGAGTTGCTGGCTCTTCATGGATAAGTGATATTGTTGGTTGTGTCTTATGTTATTTACTGTTATTTATTCATTTCTTGCCTGGGTTTTGTCTGTATGTCATGTTGTCTTATTTTTAATGTTAGCCGTATGTCATTTTGTTAACTAAACATCATTTTGATGGTGTGTGATGTCAGCAGTGTTTTATGTTGTATCAGCGTGATGTCTATTTGTGATGTTTCTGTGTGTAAATATTGTAATGTCTACAAGTGTTGTTGTTGACTGTCCGTGAAGTTGGCTATATGTGATGTCTTCTGTGTGTGATGTCAGCAGTATGTGGTTTTGTTTGCTGTCACTGATATTGTTGTTTGTACAGGTAGAAGTATTTTATGTTGGATCTGTGAGATTTAGGTGTCAAGAATTCCGTTGGACATGACTTCAGTGTCGTGATGTTGTTGTATAAGGTATGACATGGGAAACTCTTACACCAGTACACAAGGGCAAAGAACTGCTGAAACGTTAGTGAGGGAAGCAGAGGCCAACCTGCAAAATAATTCTATGGCTGCAGTACACTAGAACACTTGATGCAAAATCCTTTCCAATTATTAGTTATAAAACTTTTATGCCACTAACACTTTAATCTACGGTAACACAGGTTCTCCAATTAGTAAAGTCGATTCTACTAACAAACTTAGCCAATGTGGGTCCTTCTAAAAGAAACGGCCAAAGAGCTTCATATACTAGCAGGCTCACTGGCAACACTACATTCAGCATTCCTATTCACTTGCTCTCCCCCTGCACTACTGACCACGTGTACACTACTAGCCCTTATCATACCCCTTGGTTAATTGTATCCCTACATTCATAGTCCAGTCCGCATTCAGGCAAACCAGCTCTCTGTTTTCTATCATAGATAAGATTTATAGCAAAAAGAATATACCCACATAACAGACTGTCAGGGATTCCAGCACCTGGACAGTTGGCAATGTGTGATGTTGTCACCACTAACACAGTATCTGATTACAAATATTCATTTAGTTTCAAATTACAGAAAATTATGTTAATTGTGCATTTTCCTGAATTACTTAATAGATCAATATTTTAATTTCTTATGGATATTTTAAAGATAAATCAATGAAAATGAATACAAAATTAAGGGGACAAAAAGAGTGCATTGTTGCTTCAGCTTATCCATTATTCATTCACCCCAGGTATGCAGATTGGATCTCTGACTAAATCCTTGGAGGCCATATTTGACGAAGCTGCTTGGCGTGGGCCAGCCATTCTGGCGTTAGACAACCTTGATGTCATCATGCCGGCTCCCTCGGGACCAGAGGCAGAGATGAGTGCTGAAGTAATTTATGCTGCTAAAATTTCTCAAAGTGAGTCCTCACAGAAATTCACAAAGTGACATCACATGACAGGGACAACGAAACCATTCAAGAGATGATCTCAGTTGTTTCACTTAATTTAAGCTATACATTATTGCTACTTTTGGTCAGTCTGTCATGTGATCTGAATGCCTACGGGTACTAGTTGTTTGCATTATGAAGTAAATATTTTACGCAAATAAGGTTAAGCAAAAAAGGTATTTACGTATGGCAATCCTTTTTGGTGTGTTAATAAGTTAACAATAAAAACCAGCAATAGCTTCATAATTTATAAACTAGATTAGTTTGTAACAAACCTTATTATATATAAATAGACCTATTATAACCAGCCATGTTACATCCAGCAAAACTAACCATGTTCCATCCAGCAAAAACCAGCCATATGATAACCAATAATAACATAACCAGCCAAAATCTAAACCAACTCATGTACTTATTTCAGTCTTGCAAGGACTCATCAAGTTTGAAATAGACAACAACAGCCATGTGGTCATCTTTGCCACCAGCCGATCCCGGTCAAGCCTTCACCCATCCTTCACTGCATCTCAGGGAGTTCATTATATCCAGCACACCTTGGACATTGCCGCCCCAGACAGAGTGAGCCTTAACAGTACATGTTGTGTCCATGTTTGACCAGGGCAGTAGACCACTGTTTTTAAACTTAACAAGAGAGGGTTTTTTGTTTGTTTTTGAACTTACTAAATAGCTAAAATACTTTTCAAATAATGTGAAAGTGTAATCTATTTGATAAAGTAAAAGGAAAGAAAGGAAAAAAAGGGGGGCACAAGTCCTCACAAAAACAAAGAACATCAACGAAGTTTAGAGTTTTCTTAGCTTAACAGGAAGGAAGTCTATGGTTTTCTTAGCTTAACTGTACAATGTTATGTTTTCTAAAGGATGTCAAGGGTTTTCTTAGCTTAACTATACTGTTTTACTTACAGCTTAACTATACTGTATTATGATATCTAAAGGAAGTCTAAGGTTTTCTTAGCTTAACTATATTCTCTTTCAATGTCACTTTCTGTGACAGTGGGCCAGAGAAGAAATCCTACATTGTATTATATTGAACCATGGGGGCTTAGCATCTGAGACGGTCGACACACTGGACCTGGGCGAATTGGCTGCCAGGACAGAAGGATATGTAGCAGGAGATCTGGAGTCCCTGATAAATGTGGCCATCCACAGCAAGTATGTCAAGGACCTTGATGGTAGGGGCTACTGTATAGATTTTTTACCAGTTAAATATGATAGTTTCTTCAATGTCAATGTGTTCCTCTAAAATTTAACTACATCGGTAAAAGTAAAAGATGATCAGTATTATCAAACGAGACTTATCTATATGTTTAACTCAGTGGTTCTCAAAGCTAAGAGAGAAAAGGGGCCAGCTTCTGAAAACCTAAAAAAAAAATAATATTCAATTCATGTGGTTGAATAGATTACATGAAGCTACATGTGTTTTAAATAAGCTACATGTCTTTTCAGCCCTTGAAGATAAAATTACCCTCAACTTTGAAGATTTTAACGAGGCGCTGGACACCTTCAAACCTGTTTCTACCCGAAATGTACAGCTGCACAAACCCAGTGGTCTAGGATGGTCAGATGTGGGTGGACTGACCAGTGTGAAGACAGCTCTGATAGAAACGTTAAAGTGGCCCACTAAGGTCTGTATTAATTATATAAAAACAACAATGTTTTAAGGCTCCCATCAATATGGATAGCATCTGACAAAATAATTTCTTCACACTAATTTCTGACATCAAACAAATGAAAATATGCTTTGTATTATAGTATATTTTGTGTTTTATTCAGGTGAAAATGTATGAATTAGAATAAATTTGATCACTATGGTGCAACAATCTTATAAAATGAGCATGATGTGAAACTCCATAAAATCATGAAGATTAAACTTGAGCCGCTGCCCCCCCATGGCTATGGTGAAATATCCACTTCCAATAGACTGGTCAATAAATGATGTTATACATGGAGTGGGGGGGGGGGGGGCCTGGGGGGGGAGGTGGGGGGAAACCTCAAGTCTTCCAATAGACTGGTCAAGGAATGAAGTTATACATGGAGTGGGGGGGGGGGGCCTGAGGGGAGAGCTGGAGGGAAACCTCAAGCTCCAACACAAAAGACAGCTGCCAAATTGCTTTGAGATTTAAACAAATTTGGATTGCTTTGTTCTTGTCATAAAATGCATAAATGAAAAATTTGTTTTAATTTAAACTTAAGAAATATCAAGTTAATTCCTAAAGTTTTGATTAAGAAATATTACGTGCCATTATGTCAGTTACTTCCCATTGACTTCCCATTGATATATATATATATATATCAAAATATGTATATAAATAAATTGAATTCTTTTTTTTTTTTATTGATTTTTAAACACTTTAATGATTAACTATTTTAACTGTCTCAGCTGTACCTCTTCCATGAACTATTCAAACTATCTCACCTATACCCCTCCCATGAACTATTTAAACAGTCTCGCCTGTACCCCTGCCATGAACTGTTCAAACTGTCTCACCTGTACCCCTGCCATATACTGTTTTAACCATCTCACCAATATCCCTTTGATTAACTTTTCTGTCTCACTTGTACCTCTCCCATGAACTGTTTTAACCATCTCACCAATATCCCTTTCATTAACTTTTCTGTCTCACTTGTACCTCTCCCATGAATTATTCAAACTGTCTCTCCTGAACCCATCCCTCCCCGTCTCTCAGTACCCAGTCTTGTTCAGTTCCTGCCCACTGAGACTCAGATCTGGAATAATGTTATATGGTGCCCCAGGGACAGGCAAAACTATGCTGGCTGGAGTTGTGGCCAAGGAGTGTGGACTTAACTTCATCAGCATCAAGGTAAAAAAAATGTGCCTTTTGTTTGCAAAATTGTGACTTGTGGTCAGTTGGTCAGTCAGAAGGAGACACAATGAAATTATCCTTAATAAAAACTGAAACCAATTAGCTAGCTTTCTTGTCCAAGATGAAATTAAAATTTCCATTTGAATGGAAAGTGAATTTGGCAGAAGATTATATGTAAATACTTTTTAAGAAAAATCTCTAGTCTCATTAAAGGTTTATTTAAAGTATATTCATAAGTGCCTTAATAGTTATGTTTAAGTTAGGGGTGCCTGTTAAATCACTATCATGGTTGATTTAAATTTATCATTGAAGAAATAATATTTTCTCAGGGACCAGAACTCTTGAGCAAATATATTGGTGCCAGTGAACAGGCTGTCAGAGATCTATTTTTAAGGTAGGTGAATGATTTATTCCCCTTAGCAAAGAGTAGACAACCTAGAGGATCTTTCTATTCAATTTTTCAAATGTCCGGTTACCTCCCTTCCCCCGTCGGTTGTTAAATTTGTCTATTGAATGAACCATGAACTTAGGAAAAAGATACACGGTACTGCAATACCCTGAAGTCAGGCCATCGGTGGTTCTGGCATTGGTGAACCAAGCCAGTCTAAACTTCTCCTCATACATCCTTATATACCAGAGGTGTTCAGTTTTGTGATAGCTGATCTACTGGCACAATGTTAAATTATTGGTAAATATAACTACTTTCTGTTTTTCTGTTATAAGGCACATGTACAACATATGCCTATGAGTTAAGTCCAAGTAAGGGCATTTGTGAAATCTAGTACAATCCAGTTGGAAAGATAAAGACAACAATAGCTAAATTTCCTCATAACCATTACGGGATCTTCTTGTGCCTTGCCACGTAGATGATAAAAACCCTTCTTAATCTTTAGAGTATATGTCTCACAAGATCTTTTGTCCATAAGGCCATTTCAGTTTGGCATTTGGGGTGTTTTTCTGCCTGCACTGTCTCAATTTCTTGTTTCAGCTTGTCTTTTTCAATGCAGAAAGTTATAAAGATCTGCTGTTTCTTAATTTAAAGTTTGAAAATTTAATATGTGTGGAGTGTTGACTTGGAGCTACATGACATGCAGCTTTGAGTTGCAATGCATTACACAAGTGTAAACAGTTTTTAAAAAATGTATTTATTGACAATTTGTTTTTTTCTGATAAATTTCAGAGCTCAGAGTGTTAAACCCTGCATTCTTTTCTTTGATGAATTTGATTCAATAGCGCCCAAGTAAGTCGTTTGTTGGATTATAAATAAATTAAAAATTAAAATATGTTAAATAGCAGCCTTCTTTGTTGAATAGCACCTAGGTTAGTTCAATAGCGCCCAAGTAAGTAGTTGGATTATATATGTTAATAAAATAAACTATGTTAAATAGCAGCCTTCTTTGTTGAATAGCACCTAGGTTAGTTCAATAGCGCCCAAGTAAGTAGTTGGATTATATATGTTAATAAAATAAACTATGTTAAACAGCAGCCTTTTTTGTTGAATAGCACCTAGGTTATTTCAATAGCGCCCAAGTAAGTAGTTGGATTATATATCTTAATAAAATAAACTATGTTAAATAGCAGCCTTCTTTGTTGAATAGCACCTAGGTTATTTCAATAGCGCCCAAGTAAGTAGTTAGATTATATATGTTAATAAAATAAACTATGTTAAATAGCAGCCTTCTTTGTTGATTAGCACCTAGGTTAGTTCAATAGCGCCCAAGTAAGTAGTTAGATTATATATGTTAATAAAATAAACTATGTTAAATAGCAGCCTTCTTTGTTGATTAGCACCTACGTTAGTTCAATAGCGCCCAAGTAAGTAGTTGGATTATATATGTTAATAAAATAAACTATGTTAAATAGCAGCCGTCTTTGTTGAATAGCACCTAGGTTAGTTCAATAGCGCCGAAGTAAGTAGTTGAATTTTATACGTTAATAAAATAAACTATGTTAAATAGCAGCCTTCTTTGTTGAATAGCACCTAGGTTAGTTCAATAGCGCCCAAGTAAGTAGTTGGATTATATATGTTAATAAAATAAACTATGTTAAATAGCAGCCTTCTTTGTTGAATAGCACCTAGATTAGTTCAATAGCGCCCAAGTAAGTAGTTGGATTATATATGTTAATAAAATAAACTATGTTAAATAGCAGCCTTCTTTGTTGAATTGCACCTAGGTTAGTTCAATAGCGCCCAAGTAAGTAGTTAGATTATATATGTTAATAAAATAAACTATGTTAACTAGCAGCCTTCTTTGTTGAATAGCACCTAGGTTATTTCAATAGCGCCCAAGTAAGTAGTTGGATTATATATGTTAATAAAATAAACTATGTTAAATAGCAGCCTTCTTTGTTGAATAGCACCTAGGTTAGTTCAATAGCTCCATAGTAAATTGAACAGCACCAAAGCATGTATTCAGTTCAAAAGCACTCAGTTAAGTCACCTAAATTTTGATTTCTGTCCAATAATGGTTTTGATTATATTCCAGACGTGGGCATGACAGCACAGGTGTAACTGACAGAGTTGTCAACCAACTTTTGACCCAATTAGATGGAGTAGAGGGCCTTCAAGGTAAAAAAAAACACTTTGAAAGATGAGTGATCATAATATGTAAAGTCACTACCTAATGTCCACATCTGCGTTTTATGTGTCCAAATGGTTTACTGTCTCCTTATGTTTTGTTGACTACCTCCACATATATTGTTCACTGTGCTTCTTACTTGATAACTACCTCCACATACACCTGTTGACTACCTCCACAAATATTGTTCACTCTGCTTCTTACTTGATAACTACCTCTACATATACCTGTTGACCACCTCCACAAATATTGTTCACTCTGCTTCTTACTGACAGGTGTTTATGTTTTGGCTGCCACCAGTCGGCCGGACCTGATTGACCCAGCCCTGCTGAGGCCTGGCAGGTTGGACAAATGCATTCACTGTGATATGCCTGACAAGGTGGGAACCAAACGGGTAGAAAAAAATAAAAATATATCATAAAATGGAATGGATTGTTTTACAAATTCTATTCCTGGATAATTGAAATGTATAAATATCAGTGTCACAAAAAGAATATATTATCTATGACACAGTTTAACTTAAAGATGAACTTTATAAAACTTTGACTTGTCAGACTGCAAACAACTGACATTGTTGTATGAAATTGAAGATTTGAAAACTATGTGTTATCACAACGGAATAATGAGACACAGTTTGTGTAATTAAAACAATATATATTATTTAATTTTCATCAGACAATATACAAATTTTACATAGCCGCCATGTCTTTTTCCTGCTTGGTTTTTATATTGTACGTCCACCCACTATCTTTCCGTTCTTCTGATCTATGTTTTCATTAGTGACTTGTGCCTATTCTTAATATTTTCTTTCATTTTTTAGGTATAGCGAGGATATACATATAATGTTTAAATTGAATTTATAATTATCTTAATTTTTTTTGATTTTCAGTAGCCCAAACATTTTAATTTGTATTTTGTCTGTTCATAATTAATGCTTAACAAATATTGTATTATTTATACAAGTTGTCTGTCTCATTAATTAACAAGGCTTCATCACAGTCCAACACTTGATAATTAATTGTAACAGAAGCTTGTTTTTAATATGTAATTCATTGAAATCCAGGATGATCGGCAAACCATTCTGATGGCTCTGTCAAAGCAGATGACCTTGGCCAGCGATGTTGACCTTGGAGAGATAGCTGACATTTGCGAGTACTTCACTGGGGCTGACCTAAAGGCACTCCTCTACAATGCCCAGCTGAAAGCCCTGCACGAGCAGATTGATGTAATACCAAACCTCAGCGACAGTGTCGTCAGAATAAAGGGGGACAACACGCAGTGTTTTGCCATGCGCCGCCCATCTGTAATGGGAGATGACAGCATAATCAACAAGCTGTGTCTGTCTGCATCAAAATCTGGCTCTTTCAGCAGCTCGCTGGATGAATCTGTTACAGAAAACAGTGATGTGCTGCCTTCACCGTTTTCTCCAAAACTCCACAGACCTGAATCCAGTGACAACATATCGCCAAGGTCTAGGTCACACAGTCAGAAAAGATTTGTTTACGAGTCTCCAACGACAGAGACTTCTCAGAAAAGGGTGACAAATTCTCATGAGGGTGGCAAACGAGCTTTGCATGCCGCTGAGGGGGATGGGGTTAATAATCAGGTCGGTGGGGGTGATGGTGTTGGTCAGATCGGCGTGGATGATGCTGTGCTGTCAGAGCTGATGAATAGTATGGTGGACAAATTAGATGTCCAGAGTGCTAGGGATTTTCCTGAAACTCAAACAATGAAATTTAGAGATGCAAGACACAGGAGGGTCAATAAACATTCGGATGTTGAGGTCCATAAACAGTCTGATGTTGAGGTGAATAAGCAGCCTGATGTTGAGGCCAAGAAACAGCAAGATGTTGATGTGAATAAACAGTCTGATGTTGAGGTGAATAAACAGCCTGATGTTGAGGCCAAGAAACAGCAAGATGTTGATGTGAATAAACAGTCTGATGTTGAGGTGAATAAACAGCCTGATGTTGAGGCCAAGAAACAGCAAGATGTTGAGGCAAAGAAACTGTCTGAGCCTGATGTTGAAATGATTGCACGACATTTGAGAAAAGCTGGTGATCGAAAACGGCCGGTCACTTTCAATCACAAGGAGAGAGCTGAGATGGCCTTGGGAAGAATTCAGTTTGAAAACTGCAACAGATTTCAGGGAAGCAGCACATCAGAGGGTAAACATCAGACTTTGGCCATGTCTGTCTCAGACTATGATGAGGACAGGTTAAAGGCGGGCACAACCAACTCTCCATCTGAGGTTGAAGAGCCAGCAGCCGCGAACAGGCAAACAGGCTTCCAAATGAACCTTCAGGTGGGATTTAAAGGTAAGGAATGCTCCAGTTTGTGACATCCCCCCCCCCTGCCCCCTATTTTCACCAGAAGAAAATCCTTTGTGATGATGCATGTACAACACATGCAGTGACACCTTTTGGGTGCATGTCATGCAGTGTATGAAACTAGATGAAAAATCAAGTTCATTTCATATCCTACATGTAAGACATTGCATTTACACCAAGATATGCAAGCTTCTGATTTCTTCCATTTATAATCCCATCACTAATGGCATGGGACTTTGGATTATAGAAGTTAAAATTCTTGGTAATAAAGGGGAGAGACTGCAATCAGATTAGCAAAAAAGGGAAATGAGTAAAACAAAGTATGTGAAAACCTGAAAAAGGGAATGCAATGAAACAAGGTAGGCAGCCTTAATCAGCGAACAAACAACAGAAAAAAACAGAATTAAAATTTTAAAATAGCACTTAGCTGAAAAGTAGTATCCAAGGGGGCATCACAAGAGTTGTCCACATACTTTGTTTTAAAATTAATCATTTCATTTTTCTAAAATTGTTGGCACTTTTTTGGCTTTTTACAGCTTGAACATGCAGTATGTTAATAATTAAAACTTGCAAACACATCAGAGGTCATACTACATTGTTTGATTTGGACTTTATCAATTTAGATGAATCATATGATTCCTTCTGTTAGACTCTGGGCCAGATTAATGCTAGTTTTTCTCACTGTCAAAATAACAGCAAGAAACACTGTATATATCACCTGTACATATAAATTTGTACATTATTATTATTATCAGATTTTGAGAGGCTGATATTTTTATCAAAGAAATTTGGTTATTTAGTTTAGGAGTAATGACAATTACCTTTTGGGTTATTTAGTTTAGGAGTAATGACAATTAGCCCAAGGTAAGTTAATTGAATTTCTAGCAGTTGTAAAGTTGTTTAATGGACAGCAAATGTAAAAAAAAAAAAATGGTTTTACACCTTGTCTTTGTTTTGTTTTTTTAATGTAAGTATAATTTGTGTGTTTGTATTAATAATTGATGAGCTAGCCCCACCTCAGCCCTCACACACACTTGCCTTTTCTCACAGGTGTGAAGTCACAATTGGTCCCAGAGAAACCTGCATCGGGTCTCAGGTCCCCCTCTGTGGACAACCCCGTGACCGTCTTCAGGTCACTTGAGCATGGCCTGTCGTCTCTGTCATCGGAGGATGAAGCTAAATATCTGGCCATGGTGAGTTATCTGCACTTGATCAAATGAGTGGGGGATGGGCAGTTAGCTCCCCCTCGTCAAATCAGGGGCCATGATCAAACTTCCTGCTTATAATGAAATATCTAGCCACTGGAATTTGGCTAGGAGTGAACACACTGAATCATTTTACAGTAGAACCCGTTTATGTTGACAGCCTAGAGGTTGCCAAAAAGCGTCGAGATAACGATAACCGATGGTCGATATAAACGAAAGCCAATATGGCAGCAATATATTAAAATTTGATTGAAATTTCTTTATGTGCATGATGTGCGTTAATCAAAAAGAACGAGTCTAATACACTAAATAAAGCCTAAATTTTAGCCTATATCTTATTAAAAAATTGAAGTCAATAATAATTAATAGACTATAGGACCCAAGCTTAATATGTTTTAGGCCTAGACTAGGTCTAGGTTACTTTATATTAGATTTAGACTGACTGATTAGACTGTATCTTGTATATGATTAGAATATTAATATTATAAATACTTTATTTGTGAAGTACTCATTTTAGTCTTGGTTTTAGGACAGCTTGCTTAGGCCCATACTTAGTAGACCTTTTTTGTATTAACGAATGTTATAAAAATGTAAGTTATATTTTAAAAAATAGGTTTATAATATTAGGTACTTCACAAAGCGGCGTGAGCTGATAGATTTTTCGGATGCAGGAAACAGACAATAAACCTGTGATCAGTCAATGCCGGTAGGTCATGGGGTCATATGGAGATCTAGTTTTCTTTGTCTACATAAGGGAGTGACTATGAACTTATTATAGTCTGTTTTGTGCACACGAGGAGGACGATCATGACAAAACAAACCCAGGGATTCTTTCTCTCCTGTATTTTGAGAAATAAACAATTATTTTTAATCATGCAAAACTTGTTTATTTGTTGTATGCTATTTCTTCTTGCGGAGTTATAAAATCGGTGATCGGTCAGGGGATCGAGATAACCGACTTAAAGTGGCAAGTTTGGCCGTCTTTTGTGCTCCAGATATCAGGGTTCGGCGACATAAAGGAATCAACATAACCGAGCAGAAAATGCTAAGACGAAGAGAGAAGTTGGCGGTTCCACTTCAAAAACGTCGACATAACAGAGTTGGCAAGTTATCCGAGGTCGAGATAAGAGGGTTAGACTGTATATGTATGATGTTTGTTCTTTTATCTCAAATTTCAAATCTAATCGATTTAAAAAGTCATGAGTTTCCAAGTGGTTAAGCGATTGGACTCTGGAACAATTTCTTTGGGACAGTACAAACAGATGATTGCGATTCTGGCTGTCTTACATCTGCTTTAGTTGAAGATTCTCTATAAGGGATTTCCTCTTGATAGATGGAATGGCTTTCGTGCGGGGTTGTGAACCCAGGCGTATTTGATGTACTGCACCTGCTGGTTGTGTCCTTAAGACTTAGTCAAGTTGACTGGACATAGACCAGGATGCAGTAGATAACTAGCAATGTTTCTTGTGTCTCCATATGGGACGGCTCTGAGTTTTCCTTCTCTTAGATGAGTTGCCATCTGGGTAGCTGGTATTGTTTTTGCTTGTCTGGGCTTTCCTGGGGATTTTACTCCAGCCCACAAGCTTGTGATTGACTCTGTTTAGACCGCTCGACCACCAAGCTTCCCATTGATTTAATTTGCACGTTGGACCAGGTCCAGCTGTTATGTCACTTTTGAACAGTAAAGTTTGAAATTTTTAAGATATACTATCTCATGACCAGGTCAAAGAAATCCAGCGTCGTGATGAAAGTCTTTTCCAGGCGGCCAACGACAAGCGCAGGACATCCCTTCAACTGTCCACAAGCTCATCCGTTTTAATGCAGGTGACGCAGCGCCACCTGTTGGAGGCCATCAAGTCCATGAGGCCCTCTGTGTCGCCGCAGGAAAGAGAGAAGTATCGTACAATGTGAGTCTGAATTTGGTTGTCTTTTGTGTTGCGATTTTTTTGTTTGTTTTGAGTTACGATTGACTGCAAAATGTTTTTATTTGTGTTGACAAAAAAAGGAACAGGCATCTTGTCTTAAAACTTGTCTTGACCAGACAAACACATTCACACTCTCACTTGGCCGCCGCCCCCACCCCTCCAATGTTTATTGTTGAAAGGATAATTTTCTTGGTGTACAAATTAAGATCTGTCTGGGTACAACTTTTTGTATAGAACTGATCGTCAGGAAGTCTCATTTTTCCATACAAGTAGAAAAGATTTAACATCAACTAATGAATCAAACATACATTGTTCAGTTTACTCAGTCTGAAGCATTACTTCTTGTGTTCAGTCTTAGTGGTCAATCGGTGATAACAAACCTGGACACTCTGATATTATGTCGCTGCAAACTTGATTAAATTTCAAATAGTTGAATAGAGCTTACATAACCTCTCTCAGAGTTTAAGATAAATGCTATTCTCACAACACAAATCAGACTATTTCTTTTAAAAATTCCTTGCTATTTATAGGTATTTAATTGTTGAAGCAATGCAGTGTAAATTTGTGAATTAGAATAGAAGACCTGTCTAAAATGACACATCACCCATCCCCTTTGAGTCCTGCATGGGATGATGACACCATGCTTTTATCTTAGTCCTAGCAACTTATAACTTCAATTGCTCCGTGAATTGCCTAGTGGGTGCGTATTTTACAACCAGGGCTTTGGAGCAGAGCTGGAGCTATAAAGCAGGGTATTTTTTGCTGGAGCTTGTAGCTTTGTAGCAGGGTCTTTTTGCCTAGAACTGGAGTTTGGAGCAGGGTCTTTTTGCCTGGAGCTTTGGATCAGGATCTTTTTGCCAGGATCTGGAGGAGCAGGGTCTTTTTTCCCCAGAGCTTTTAAGCAGGGTCTTTTTGCCAGGATCTGGAGGAGCAGGGTCTTTACCCCCCCCCCCCCCGGGGTTTTGAAGCAGGGTCTTTTTGCCAGGATCTGGAGGAGCAGGGTCTTTTTTCCCCAGAGCTTTTAAGCAGGGTCTTTTTGCCCTGAGCTGTAGAGCAGGATCTTTTTGCCTGGAGCTTTGGAGCAGAGTCTTTTTGCCTGGAGCTTTGGAGCAGGGTCTTTTTGCCCTGAGCTTTAGAGCAGGATCTTTTTGCCTGGAGCTTTGGGCAGGGTCTTTTTGCCTGGAGCTTTGGAGCAGAGTCTTTTTGCCTGTAGCTTTGGAGCAGGGTCTTTTTGCCTGTAGCTTTGGAGCAGGGTCTTTTTTCCTGGAGCTTTGGAGCAGGGTCTTTTTGCCTGCAGGTTTGGAGCAGAGTCTTTTTGCCTGGAGCTTTGGATCAGGTTTCCTGGAGCTTTGGAGCAGGGTCTTTTTGCCTGTAGCTTTGGAGCAGGGTCTTTTTTCCTGTAGCTTTGGAGCAGGGGCTGTTTGCCTGGAGCTTGGGAGCAGGGTCTTTTTTTGGAGCTTTGGAGCAGGGTCTTTTTGCCTGTAGCTTTGGAGCAGGGTCTTTTTTCCTGTAGCTTTGGAGCAGGGTCTTTTTGCCTGTAGCTTTGGAGCAGGGTCTTTTTGCCTGTAGCTTTGGAGCAGGGTCTTTTTGCCTGTAGCTTTGGAGCAGGGTCTTTTTGCCTGGAGCTTTGGAGCAAGGTCTTTTTGCCTGGAGCTTGGAGCATGGTCTTTTTGTCTGGAGCTTTGGAGCAGGGCCTTATTGTCTGGAGCTTGAAAGCATGATCTTTTTGACTGGCGCTGGAGGTGGAGTGAACCTGGAGCTGGTAAAATTTTGTACTCACTCAAAGTTCCAAAAATTATAATACATTAATCCACAAAACTCCCTAGCAAGAGCCTTTTTAGGAAAGATGCGATGACCTCAGAGGTACCATAAAAATATGGCTGGACATCAAGGTAGAAACCTATAACACTAAATCTGCAACAACAAAGTGTTTGGGAGGGAGAGTAATTGAACGAAGGTTTTGATTGGATGGTTGCGGAGTGTTGTAAAAAGTGAGTTGGACCAGGAGTTTTTTTGATCAAGCTTCGCTGCTGGCTAATTTTTTTAGTTCAAGTGCTGCTTCGAGCTTAGGCAAAATTTTAAAAATAATGAATCTGCAGATAATAAGTGCATAGCTGGTAGAAGGGTTGGGCAACATGGCTGGTAGAAGAGTGGGACAATATAGCTAATAGAACAAGTGGCATCAATTATAAGATAGAGATGCTGTTTCAGTTAAATTGTTCCACATTTGTCCAATAGAAAGAAAATTTCATTCAAATTTTCAAAATAATCAAATGTAATTTTAAGCAAACAAACAAACAAGACATGTCAGCTAGCTGCCAGCGAAATTTGTCATGCACTGCTCATTCTGTGACAAACAGTGCAACCTTTTCTTTCCCCTTCTGGCTACATAAGCTGTCATGCACTGCTCATTCTGTGACAAACAGTGCAACTTTTTCCTTCCTCTTCTGGTTACATCAAATAGTTAACAAGAAGGTATTTTAACTAATTTGTTTCTCTTCTAGCTGTAGATTACAAGTTTTGGTGCGTCAAGGTAATGACAAGCACACTCGTGTTTTTCTGATCACTTTAACACCATTAAATAATTTGTTTGAGACAAACATTCCTGATGAGTTCCTCCCTTCACTTTTCGGAAGGCCATTTTGTATGAGGGCTTTGTAGAGAAGTTGTACAAAGATAAACTTAAGTATGTCGACGAATCACGTGTTTGGAGTGGCCAGGGCGTTACGCTAATGATTTAATGGAAAACATTTTTTTTTTCACCTCTGTGAAATATTTTATTTCACAAATGCTAGTGTTAATTCAACCTGAATTGCTGAAATCTTTGAAATATTTGAATATGCCCACCCCCCCTCCTTCCTTTTGGCCCCAAGGGGTGGATGACATATTCTGTTTGTCTCCCTGTTGACGGACGGTCAGGTTTTTCTGTAGTTGAGCAAACAGGCACCCCGTGTGCCAGGTCTGCTACAGCTCTGTCAGCTTTCCTGCCTCCGTTTACAAATGAGCTTTGTGGGAGATACAAAAAAGCGTACAGAGTGGCGGCCGCTGTCAACGGCCTGGCCACAATACGAGGGGCACATGCCAGTTGTACCCGTTGTTTGCACGGACTTAAGGCTGATCGCAGGCACAACTTTGATTTCAAACATTTCCCTCTATATCTGGCCGTGTTTGTCTCTTGTTAATTTACTCTTAACAGGCCCCCCAAAATGGGCCTAGTAGGGCATGGGTTAATTGTGTAAATGCTCTTCAACTAACTATTAGCCGTGAACTTGCACATGGTATACGTTTCCTTTGATACATGTTTATTTCTTACTGTTGGTGGGTTTTTTTTTCCTTGGTCTAACCTACACAGCAACCTCTCCTCTTAATCCATTCTTCCAATCAGTGTTGGCCACCTGTGACACCAAAACGGCACCATAGCCTTAGCCATGTGCCACCAAACAGCACCACAACCATGTGCCGGCAAACAGCACCACAACCATGTACCGTCAAACAGCACCACAAACCTATTGCACCAACTAGCACCACAACCATATGCCACCATACAGTACCACAAACCTATAGCACCAAACAGCACCAAAAACCAGTACATCAACCTGTCCTACCAATTTGTTCAAGAAACCCATCCTCCATTCCTTACCCACCAACCTGTTTCAAGAAAACCTTCTTACCAAGTTGTCCCACCTATCTGCCCCACCAGCATGTACCGCCATCTCAGATGTTCCACAAGCACATATATCCCAGCATCACTCACTGCTTACATCTGTCCCACCTCTCTTCCCCACCAGCATATACCCCCATCTCAGATGTTCCACAAGCACATATCCCAGGATCATTCACTGCTTACATCTGTCCCACCTATCTGCCCCACCAGTATGTACCCCCATCACAGATTCCCACAAGCTCATATATCTCAGCATCACTCACTGCTTACATCTGTCCCACCTCTCTGCCCCCACCAGCATGTACCGCCATCTCAGATGTCCCACAAACACATATATCCCAGCATCACTCACTGCTTACATCTGTCCCACCTATCTGCCCCACCAGCATGTACCCCATCTCAGATGTCCCACAAGCACATATATCCCAGCATCACTCACTGCTTACATCTGTCAGCTAATCTCTGACCTACCACGTGACGAGGCTTTTATCTAGTTAATCTTTGTGTTCTAACCCCTTTGATTCTAATTGTCTCCCTTTTTGTCTGCCCCCAACACCTCTCCACCTGCTCAAACCTTTAAACGTGTTTAAATTTTTCGAACCCCTTGATTTGTCTCTTTTTTTCCCCTGTGACATCTCCCCCCCCCCCCCCCCCCCCCCCCCCCCCCCCCCCCCCCCCCCCCCCCGAATCCACCCAACTAAATACATTGTTAAAATAAGAAAGAAAAATGTCCCATGTTGGTTGTCTGAAAGCCTTCCATCTTGTCCAGCACTTTTGTCCAGCCAACTCACGGGTTGTGCCTTTCATCTGTTAGATAGTCTGTATTAGTAACATTTTGTGGCCCTCTTTGAAGCCTCAAAAGTTGCTGTTGAGCCGAAATGTTCGCTAATTGCTTCACTGTTTGATCCCAGCGTCCATTTGTTCCCGCGGAATGATGGGATTGAAATCGGGTTTGTTCCGTGTCTGACAAGCTGAATTCTTATTGATCCGACTTTTTTTGTTTTATCCGCCAGGCGCGCCGTGGGGATGTCACCAACGGCTGAAATTTGTGTTGGGAGTCAAAGGGGTGGATAAATCTGTTATTTACAAGAATTGTGCTGGGATTTTTTTCTCAAATGACAATTAATGCAAATATCCATGTCATTGGAGTAGCGTTGGCACTCCAACCCCGGTTTTTCCCTTGGTGCATACAGGGGCGCATCCTGTAAGTTTGTGGGGCCGTAATCACAAAATACCGTCGTTTTGAAGACGTAAAGTTTTAATTTTTAAAAACATAAATACAATTCATTTTTTTTTAAAAAGTACTATTATCACTTTGAATTAATTCTTGCCCGGTCTCCGAAATATCAAGTTCAGTGGTTCTCAACCTTCCTATTGCCGCGATCCTTTAATACAGTTCCCCCCGTTGTGTGGCCCCCCCCCCCCCCCACACACACAACCATAAAATTATTTTCGTTGCTACTTCATAAATATGAATTTTCCGCTGATCTAAGGCGACCCCTGTGTAAGGGTCGTTCAACCCCCAAATCTGTCGCGACCCACATTTTGAGAACCGCTGATCTGGTTAAATCGTGTGTGTCGGGGTGTCTTCAGAAATCTTTTATCAATATTAATTTGATGTACTCCAGACATGTTCATTTCGTCTCGCTGTCCGTCACCATGAACCACATTCAGTCTGTACCGCCCTGACCTACTGCTTCCACGCCCTCCTGGCATGTCTTCCGTTGGTGTGTCCCCCCCCCCCCTACGAAACTTACTCTCCAGGTTCGTTTGTTCAACCGGCTTGACTTGGACTGAGATGACCCTCGTATCGGGGACACGGTGATGGAGACTGGGGCGGGCGCTACTCATTGGTAAAACCATATTATAGTAACGCCACGGAAATCCCCAACGAACGCGCCTACATCATAACAAAATGGTGGTTTTGTTCTTTTATTTATTTATTTATTTATTTAGGCATTTTTATATAGCGCTTATCATAAAGCTCTAAGCGCTTTACAATTATTAAAACATGTAAACTAAGTAAATACAAATGAGACACTAGGATAGTAAATACTATTCTATAGAAACAATGAAAATGGCTATAAAACGAGGACACTTTGACACTTCAGGAT
>CAXITT010000130.1:764900-837907 GCA_964033795.1 Lymnaea stagnalis | reverse complement strand
ATGAAGGGAAGGGGTGTTAGATTGGGAGGTGAAGGGAAGGTGTTTTAGATTGGGAAATTACGGGACGGGGAGTTAGATTGGGAGATGACGTGAAAGGGGGGGGGGGGGGGTGGATTTGGAGATGAACGAAAGGGGTGGTGATATATTGGGGAGACGAGGGGAATTGGTAGTAGATTTGGAGGTTGCGGGAAAAGGGGGTGGGGTGGATTTCAAGATGAATGGAAAGGGTGTTAGATTGTGAGATGAATTGAAGGTTTTGATCAGTGTGAGATGAATTGAAGGTTTGGATTAGGAGATGGGGGGGGGGGGGTTAGGGGGTGGTGGGTTGTGATTTCATAAGTCACGTGATAAAGCTTAACCCTAATATTTACAACCCATGTTATATTCAGATTCCAATATCCCAATAAGTCGGTAATAAGGACCGCAATCTGTCCTGATTTTCAACTCTCACTGTACCAGCATTCTTGACTAGGACATAGGCAACGTTTTCAGGTTATTTGTTGAGCTCAAATCAAGCTATTTAAAGCAGTGTGTGTGTGCGTGCGCACACCCCAGTGTCACATACAAAACATCAGTCCAACAGTGGTAACGGTAAGGTAATGAGCTATTCCAAAAAATATAAACGCATTCAAGGACTTTTTTCTTCTTCTTCTTCCATATCAGAAAGGTCCACGATTAATGTACTGATCATTCTGGCTCCTATTTATGTAGAGTTGATTCGCGATGTTTCTGTGCCTGGTATTGAAGAGGATATTCCACTGGTTGGAAGGTCTACTCAGCGAGGGTATCGGGAACTGGGGGATTGGAAGGCAGGAGGCAATCGACGCCAATTTTTCAATTGTTTTCCTACCGAGTTTTAACAATTGTTTTGAAATTTTAAATTTGTTTTTACTGAACGCTTGCAACGTTTATCTATGTGAATCCCCCCCCTCTCTCCCCCCCCCCCACCTTCAAACCATGTACAATGACATCGAACATCTAGATGGCATTTTCTGACATCCTACAAACAAAACAAACATTATACATCCAGCTCTAAGATTCAATCAAAACTGCATTGTCTGCATCTATCGTCTACTTGTCCATATACGTTTGTGTGCCCAGTTTTTATATAACTTTATAAAAAAGTTTATACGTGTTAAAAAAAAATTATGCTGTATTTGATTTTTGAAATGAATGGTAATTTTAAGACAAATTTGTCTAACTTTGTCTCAGCGTTTTGTCTTTTGTCCTTCATGTCTAACGAATGCTAAATATTCATTCAAGCGATGACAAAAGTTATTGTATTTCTTTTCCCTGCTCAGCTATCAGAGTTTCGTGTCGTCGCGGACTGGTCAGTTCGACAAGCCAGAGGTTCCTAAGGCCGAACAGAGGGCAACGTTAGCTTAGATGTGTGCAGTCACAGGGCCTGGCTGTTGAATGGTTTTATATCTTAGCTTCCATCCCTCGTTAATAATTTAAAGGACCATTATAGGTCACTGCCACTTTTGGTCAGCCTGTCCACTGCTCATTGTGTCCATTCTAGCATCGTGTCAATAGCTCATTGTGTCAATAGTCCATCGTGAAAATAGTTCTTAAGTGGTTGGGTCAAGTGTATCATTTCATTAATGGCCTATCGCGTCTTATCAACAATAACATTGTATCAGTCCTCTCATTTGTTCTATAGTTCATTGTGTTGTCAATAGGTCATTGTGTCAATGGCTCATTGTGTGAATAGTCCATTGTGAAAATAGTTCATAGGTCAACTGTATCATTTCATCAATGGCCCATCTGGCCCAATCACGCTATATCAATAATGATGTTGTATCAGTCCTCTCATTTGTTCTGTAGTTCACTGTGTTGTCTATAGATCTTTGTGTCAATGGCTCATTGTGTCAATAGCCCATTGTGAAAATAGTTCATAGGTTATTTATAACAATAGGTCGTTGTGTCAACTGTATCATTTCATCAATGGCCCATCTGGCCCAATCACGCTATATCATAGTTCACTGAGTCAATAGGTCATTTTATCCTCAGGTCATTTTGTCCTTGGAGGTCATTTTTCCAATAAGTTTATGATTGACATTTGATTTCACATTTCCATGTTGTAATGTATTTTTGTTTAAATACTACGAAATGTCATGCCATTTTTAATGTTTTATTTTGCTATATAAATATTGTTTTCTTTGTCACCACAGGTAAAAATTAACTGTGAGCTACAATCAATAAAACAAATATTGTCCGTGGCAGATTTTTGTCTGTCAACTGTCCTGTCATTTTCAATGATTAGGGCATGATTATAGATCGTTCCGCCATTGTGAGAGCCACTGTGTCATTATAATTGACAAGGGTATAGATTTGCCCGTTAGTCCCCCCATTGCGAGAACCAATGTAGCAAAATGTATTTAGCTCTCTTGGCATTAACATCACTTTTTCTGCTCTCTTTCTCGCACTGTCTCCTCCATCTTTCTCTCGCTCTCCGTCCCTCTTTCTCCCTCTTTCTGTCACCCCCTTCTCTATCTTTCTCCCTCTCTCTCTTTCTCCCCCTCTCTCTCTTTCTCCCCCTCTCTCTATCTTTCTCTCATTCTCTTTCCCCCTCTCTTTTTCTCTTTCCCTCTCTCCCCTATCTCTTACTCACTCCCTCTCTTTTTCTCTCTCATGCTTTCTCTCTCTCTCGTTCTCTTTTTCTCTCTCTTTCTCCCCTCTATTTTTCTCTCTCTATTTCTCCCGCCCTCTCTCTCTCGTTCTCTATTTCTCTCTCATTCTCTATTTCTCTCTCATTCTCTATTTCTCTGTCGTTCTCTATTTCTCTCTCGTTCCCTATTTCCCTCTCTCCCCATCTTTCTTGTTCTATTATTCTCCCTCTTTCTCTCTCTCTTTCTCTCCCTCTCTGCCTGGTCACTAGTGATTCTATATTTACATGATTGTATCTTCTAATGATGTTGAGATACTACATGAGGAACTGCGTTCAAGCTAATGTAAAGTAAATAAATAGTGGAACAAAATATGTTTGTGCTTGAAAAATAAAAGGACGCGACAAATACACCGATGCTGTGATGTTGTGTCGGTGGCTGGTGTCTTGGTGTGGCCAATATTTACATTAATCATGTATTTCCTTAAAAGTCGCTGACATTGTCTATATTTATTCAGAATTCAACTTTTTTTTTCTCCCCACGTAGAAGTGGATTTTTTAAATCTAAAACAATTCGGTCACGAGTTGAAATGGTTAGCCTTCGCCATGCCTCCCATGGGATCGCGTTTGTTTAAATTATTTTTAAGTTGTATTTATTATCAATTTATATAATAATTTTTTTTTTAAAGTGGTAAAAGCGTGACTGAAATGTCATTATATTCAACTCTTGTTTTGCACCACCTTGCCGTAAATAGAACTGTTGTGTAAACAAGTGTTGAATGATCATAACTGTTTAACACCCCACCACTTCATACCCCACCACCTCACACTCCACAGCTCACACCCCTCTAACAAATACCCCAACTACCTCAGAACCCACCAACTCACACCCCACCACATCACACCCCACCACATCACACCCCACCACATTACACCCCTACAACCTCACACCACTATCACCTAATACTTCTACAACATCACACCCCTACAACCTCACACTTCTACAACATCACACCCCTACAACCTCAAACCAATACAACCTCATATCCCTACAACCTCACACCCCTACAACCTCACACCACTACCACCTTACACCACTACCACCTCACATCACTACCACAACAAACATCTACAACATAACACCCCTACAACCTCTAACCACTACCACCTCACACTTCTACAATATCACCCCTACAACCTCACACTTCTACAACATCACACCCCTACAACCTCACACGTCTACAACATCACACCCCTACATCCTCAAACCAATACAACCTCACATCCCTACAACCTCACACCCCTACAACCTCACACCACTACCACCTCACACCACTACCACCTCACACCACTACCACCTCACACCACTACCACCTCACACCACTACCACCTCACATCACTACCACAACAAACATCTACAACATCACACCCCTACAACCTCTAACCACTACCACCTCACACTTCTACAATATCACCCCTACAACCTCACACTTCTACAACATGACACCCCTACAACCTCAAACCAATACAACCTCACACCACTACCACCTCACACTTCTACAACATTACACCCCTACAACCTCAAACCAATACAACCTCACCCCTACAACCTCACACCCTTCCAACGCACACCCCAACCAACTCAGATCCCACCAACTCAACCCCCTGACACCCCCACAACCTCACACCACTACAGCCTCACACCACTACAGCCTCACACCACTACCATAACAAACATCTACAACATCACACCCCTACAACATCACACCCCTACGAACTCACACTCTTCCTACCTCACACTACAATCCACTACCACAATCTCACATAAAGATCACCACTGTATCTAATCACAACCACCTCACTCCCTGATCAGCGCACACCCACATCACCTAAAACCATCACACCTCCTTCAACTATCCCCATCTATACATGGTTTCCCTGAGAATTTAATGTTTTTTTAATCTCTCTTCTGCCCTCCTCCCCACCCACACCCCTCGGAAAAAAGCACACACTTTTTGGTAAGTCAGACTTGCCAATATTTATTATGTTTTTGCTCATATGTATTTATAAAACCTTTAAAGTCAAAGCATCATAAATGTATATGTCGGATCGCCTTTGGAGCTGCCATGCAAATTTATTCTTTCATAATGAGAATTAAAACTTTTATTGATAATTTTCTCGTTCAGAATTTCAATTTTTTAGCTTTAAAAGATAAAATCAATGTACTCGTGTGCCATGTCTAAAACCATTTTGCGAATGCTAAACTTTTCTCCATCTTGTTTATCCTGAACATTTCACCATCTGGTTTGTACTAAACTTCTCACTGTCTTGTAAATTTGTCCCTAACTTGATCGTCTTAATATTGTTAAAGTTTCCACTAACTCTTCCATCGCTAAAGCATTTCGCTGCTCCCCCCCCCCCCCCCCCCCTTTTTTTTTTTTATCGGGATAGCGCGAACCAAAAGAAAATGTTAGTTTAAAGTTTTTGTCCCACTTGTCAAAAAACTTCAAATAAAGCTTTCTTTAAAGGGGGGATAAATACCGCGTTTGTCTCGCGTTCCTGGGCTGCTATCAGCCTCGGGATGAGCTCCATGTGCGCGTCATACACGAGTCGTTAGCGGGACTGGAACAGGTGCCCAACAAGTCAGGGGGTGCAGCTTTTGTTGACATTGCTAAAGGTTTCAGCGATTAGTGGCAGGGATGAGGGGGGAGTCGCGTTTATTGCGACAAGCAGAAAGCAAGGGAGAGGGAGGGTAGGGCTGGCAGCGATTTGAGTTTTGGGTACTTAAAACGTTATTCCGGGGTCTGGGAGAGATCAGACCGAGTCGGAGAAAGGTTGGGGGGGGGGGGGGGGAGGAGGGTGGGGGGGGGGGGGGGGGGGGGGGGGGGGGGGGGGGGGTTGTTTAAGAGGACTTGTAGATTTGTAACAACTTAGGACCCGACCAATACTGGCACTGACCTGGGCCCCAAACGGAAGCACGTGGTATGTCCACGTGATGTTCTATTGGTGCAAGTTTGTTTGTTGCTTTGCTTGGGTGCCGGCATCTCTGACGGACCAATATTAGCATCTTCTGTTAACTTACAGTGGATCCCCGCTATAATGCGACTGCGGATATCTTTGGTATGGTCATGGTTCATTCAGTCAAAAAAAAGGGACACCCGCACGTGGAGACTTCCGGTTGCGTGGGGGTGGGGCGCCCATAAATAAATAAGTAACGCGTGCGTCGTATAACTCCGGAAATTTCGTATACTCATAAGCGAATTAACATTTTTAAATCCTTTATATTAACGTTGCTTTTGTTCTAGGCTGACTGGCGAGAAAAATCTTCGGGCGGCTAATTGACCCTCGTCTCGTCAACCCATCGAGCTGAAACTTGGCACATAGACTCGTCGCCGGTGACAACACATTCTATAAACTTTTCATGCTCACCTCCAACACCCACAAATCAGTTTTTCCTGTTGTTTAATTTATTTTAAATACGTGGAGCACACAAAAAAAAAAAAAGGACAAAAGAAAGAGTAATCAGCATATATTTTCTCGTACATGGAAATCACAAATCAACTAAGACTAGTCGAACGTCATCACAACACAGCGCATCAACTACAAGTGATTAAAAGACCGACACTGGGAAAAAAAGAAAAAAAAAAAAAAAGAAGAAAAAAAGCTTTTCGCAAGGGATTTATTAAAACCACACATAACGCGATCCCTTTATTTTTTATGCGATCCGATTTGATGAAGCCCAATTATTCCGTGTTAGCGGTGCTCCACGTATGTAGTACCCTCGCTTGACAGATATACTTTGCGTATTAATAAATCGAGCTGGACATTAAGACAAAACGAGTTTAAAAGTTTACTTTGAAAAGTTTTTGTTTTTTCCCCTGGTATTTATGAATAAACAAAACGATTCGTGGTTGCGTCACCGGATACCAATAACACATCAGAATAACACGTGCTCTCTAATTCAGACGGCCAATAATAATTCATTTTGAAACCATTTCCTGGATGCTCGCCCTTGCCGAGCCTTCCGTCATCAAATTATATTCTGCTCACTTGTAACCTGTCTGCATTTTTATTCTTCCAGCAATGGCAACGACCGCTCTATTTCGTCCTTGTTGTAGCGATTACATGCACGAATAGACGGCTTACGCAAGAGGTTAAGATTAACCGTCTTATACTTCCCGGTGTAAAAAAAAAAAGGGGAGGGGGGGCGGCTATTTTAAAATGACTGAGTTCTATGTTTCTAATTGTCATTGCCGGTGATGAATCTGATGTGGACGGCGAACAGCCAAACATGCCGTCATGAGAGAAAACAGCTGAGAACCGAATATTGCCTCGTGTGGGCGGCGCCTAAATATGATTAAAATGCGACGAAGATGTGGTGTGTGTGTGTGCTGATTTAAAGGCGGCGATGTAGTTTTTAGAAGTAAGGAAAGTCAGAGTTGCGATATTTTCGTTATTCCTTCACAGATCTTAACTTAGAATAGATAAAGAAAAAAGCCGGTGTTACCGGGCCTTGAGCACTGTTCGGACCCTGGTATCGTCTTGACATTCTGATGATAGGAATAACGGTATCCTCTTGACATTCTGCTGATAGGAATAACGGTATCGTCTTGACATTCTGCTGATAGGAATAACGGTATCGTCTTGACATTCTGCTGATAGGAATAACGGTATCCTCTTGACATTCTGCTGATAGGAATAACGGTATCGTCTTGACATTCTGCTGATAGGAATAACGGTATCGTCTTGACATTCTGCTGATAGGAATAACGGTATCGTCTTGACATTCTGTTGATAGGAATAACGGTATCGTCTTGACATTCTGCTGATAGGAATAACGGTATCGTCTTGACATTCTGTTGATAAGAAGACGGTATCTTCTTGGCGTATTGGTGATACGAATAACGGGATAGCCTTGGCATTCTTTTGATAAGAACAGCGGTATCCGTGATTGACCGTTAACGGGAATCGCGGTATCATCTTGATAGACTGTCGACTGGAACACGATATCGCCTTTATTATGTAACTCAATTATCCTACGCTTTCTAAGGGCCTGGAACCATTTTCATTGACTCCCTTGGCTGTCTTTAGCTTGTCTCCCCTTTTTTTTCCGTTTCTGGATATCAAACGGAGGCGCTGCGGTTGATGAGCGTGAGGAAAACAAACATCGTACCTTGTCATTCAGCTGTTTCAAGGGGAAACAAAAAAAACCTGTCAAAATAAGGCATACACAGTCTGTGAGGGTGAAATCCCTTGGTGCCATCACCTGCAGGAGTCCGCCATTTTCTGGCACAGGTGACGTAAATAAAAGCGCTCGCTGATTGGCTGAATGGCAAGCGATGTACACCGGGCGACCCCCGCGCTAATGACAAAAACTCGGCAGCGGATTTTGACGTTGCATTTTCAAGAAAAACAGGGGAGAGTATTGAACATGAGACAAAAGTTGTTTCACACAACACACAGGGAATGTCAAATTAGTTATCCCCCTTCTAGATTAGGTTCCGATTTTTCTATAAGTAAACTCACCCCTCCACCCCCCTCACCACCACCACCACCACCGCTAACTTTTCCCCCTCCCACCTATCGCTTATTTGATTTGCAGCCATTTTGAACCTTGTGAAATTTGCGCTGAAAGAGACAAGAAGAAGCCCAATTACGTCCCTTTGATTCGTGTGCGCAAATCTTTTCAAACTCTGTATCATCATGTTCTCACGCGGTTAAGTGGGGGGCTACAATGGTAGACGAGGAATTTCCGCCATCCAATACGGACAATTTCTTGTGTTTGTTCATCTAGCTACTAGACACGCTCTTCCATGTTGGATCTGATCACAGGAAGTGTACATCTGCATCTGTTTCAACATGGCGGCGGGGAAAACAAGCACTCGGGGGAGATTTATTAATTATCGAGCCACTTGAGAGACGAAGAATTGATATTTGATTGGGTGTGTAACAATAACATTCTAAAAAAAATCTATTCAGTGGCGATGATGGCAAGTACGGCGCCATTTTTATCCATAATTACTCTTGGTTTTTGGGGAATGTATTTCACTCTGCTAGTAATAGCATCTAATCATCTGTAAAGAATTGACGTTTAAGACCCAGCTGGATCCCGAAGGACTCTTATGCCATCTGGATACGATTCAAGGTTACCAGGTGAAATAGTTCAATGTGAAATCTCGTGTCGTTGTGTTGTGATAGTGTCCGTCCCCATGAAGATGTGCCGATGTCCATTGTTATGGTGCATATAATTGTTTGGGCGTCTAGTACATAGAACTATATGTTGACATCGTTTTGTTGTTAATTATCACCTTGAGAAGACACCTTAGAAGTTGTTGTTTTTACACGTGTGTCCACATTAATGTCATTAACTATATAGCTGGGATAACTGACGACTATTTATAGAAAATGATACTTTTAGTATTAGTTAAACTGTAATAATTTTTTTTTTTTTTTAAATATATAATCTTTAAAGAATCGTTTTGAAGTTGCCGAAATGGTTAGGAAACCACTTTATATAGGAAATAAATTGTTAAAAAGCAACATGATATGGTAATAGAGGATTTCATATACTATGATGCCAACTGTTCAAAATGATTTACTAACACAAACATGATTTTAATTTAGTGAAGAGCTTGTAGGGGGCGGGAAAATAAAAGGGGGGAGGGGGTGCAGGGGTATAGGTAGAGGGCTTTTGTGAGGATCGTGTGGCGTAAACCTGAGATGATGGGGATTATAGTTGAGGTAAGTGAGTGATGAAATGGACACATGAACGGGCTTGGATGTGTCACCACAAGCGATTGTGATCTGTGGAACATGAGTCTATGTTTCTATACACCGTACAATTCTCTAACATTGGAAGTCTGTGAAACGTTCCATGTTTTCTTCTCACCATTTTCCCCGACTGTGAATCCAATGAAAGCGATCCCTCGTTTTGTCAATTGACCACGTCTCTCGTGCCTCTCTCCCGGGCTGACCCGATTCGGCCACTGGTGCTGATCTGTTTGTTGGCTTCCTAAATCGAATTCCCGGCTCCCTGGCCCCCCAAATTGCTCGTCTTTTCTCAGCCCGTTAGCCTTGTTAGAACTCGCCTATAGCTAGGATTGTGCTCGACTGAAGCTCGGGGACTTCCAGTTTATACAGTCTCATTATCACCGCACACAAACCGAGCAGAGTGGCGGGCGGGGGAAACGGGACCCGGGCTAGTGAAGTCTTCGCTTTTTTCGTCTGGGTGCTCCAAGAATGGGGGTGACAATTGCCGGGAATTAGCGAGCGGGCTTCTCTCCACTTTGGTCTCGGTGTCGCGAGGGTTAATACGCACGGGGCGCGTGCTCCTTCGCCCGTGTGAATTGGGGCATGCGTTAAAAAGAGTTGAGATTCTCGCGGAGGCGCGAGGAATGAGTTTATAAATTGGACTGTTGAAAGTTTCCCTCCGGAGTCGTGTGTGTTTTAATGGCCAGGAATTAGCTCGATAATTACATCTGAATCGTCTCCCCTGGATCACCAATCATGTTCGAGGGGTTACGTTGGAGAAATCCCGATTACCTCCCTTGGTTGGTTTACAGGCGCTGTAATAATGTCCTGTGGACACATTTTTATTATTATGATTTTTTTTTTAGTAATATTTTTTCCGGGGATACTTGTCAGATTTGTGTTCGCAATTTAATTCTCCCACACTGAGCCCAGAATGTAACTTGTCATGTGTCACGTATACATAGCAGCGGTAAATGAGTTTATTTTGACTACGCATCAAACTCAAAAAAAATAATTCTCAAGGTGTGCATGGATGGCTGTAATGCTGCGTTCAATCGGCGCGCAAAATAAAATTAGTGTGCCGTTTATGTTCTAGTGAAACAAGTGTCAAAAATGTATTACTGATGCAGGGAAGAAAATTACTACTGCTACTTTTTGACGACTGTTCTTGTGATTTATAGTTGATGGCTTTATTGATGATGTAACGGATTATAAAGAACTGTCGGTTCTTGTGTGCTGAAATTAATATCCATGCATCACTGTTGAAAGTACTAATGATATGATGCACACGTGATGAATTCCCTGATGATGTGTGTCACCAATCGAATCAATAAACTCGGTTATTATATTACTATGTAATATTTATTTTTAGATCAGAGGTTAAATGTCATACGATCGCCTCACTGTAGAGTTATCCACGAGTGGATTCCCAACAACGCTGTAACAGTGTTATTCAATGTCCATATAACCTTTCTACCTAAATGTACTTATATCACTGTTACTGTTATAAGTTGTTATGACCAGAGTGGGATACCTCAATGAATATCAGTTAGGGGGTTAGCTACTAATTATTTCTCACAACTGCATTATTACAAAGTCAAAGAATTCACATATCACTTATTTATTTATAACTAACACCTCACGATAAGGTTCACGTCTGGTGAATCATGAAATGATGGTGCAATGCAGTTTAGTCGTCATAATACATCCATTTCTTTTAGAAACTAGCAGGAGACCAAATCTTCACAAACGTTTTCTTCATTCAAACAATATGGCTGCCCTTGTAGTTCCTCACTTATCTTTATTTATATCTATGTATCACTATTCTGACACAAAATAGTGCTTTTCACTCAAGTGCAAATTAACATCAAATAGCATTATGTTACAGTCCACGTTTCATTTTAACCACATGGTGGCCGCATGGGGAAAGCAGGGGTGGGGGTCACGGACATTATATGTTTTTAGAATTAAGCTTGAGGTGGAGAGTGTGTATTTCATATGTTCAAAATTCTCACCATTTAGTGTAATATGGTGCAAATGAGTAGTGGCGTATTTCATGGCATCTTCCGTTGTTTTGGGAATTTGGGAATAGAGATGGCGGTAGATGGCGATAGTTAGTTTGGTATCAATTCCTCTGTACAAGATCAATCTTACAACCAGTGACAGCGATCCACAACAATCATTTCCTAATCCACAACATTTTTAGCTGGTTTTATGGGCATGAAAACATGAAGTGATCCCAGATTATCAGACACATCGTTACTGTATATGTCGGATTTGATAGTTCCCTAGACCGTGCATTCTATGAAACCCTTTAAGTGTCTTGCTTTCAGCCCTTGAGGACTCTCAACTTTATAAGCTTTTAACGGAAACACACCCGCGATACTGAATGATTCCCGAATACCGTCTTTCAATAACATAAATAAATGACAATAAATGAAGGACCTGCGTTCAAGCTGTGTGAAGGAAGTAGCAGAACAAGGTATGTGGAAGCTTGAATCGAAAGACAGGGTAACAGGAGAAGAACGTTTCGGCTAAGAGCTTTACTCGGGAGACAGGACAATAACAATCGCGAGCACTTGAAGTTTTTTTAACTAATATTTTTATTTGGCCTGTCTGCTGAGGAGGCTCTTCTTAGCCGGAACGTTCTTCCCTTATTGTTCAGTCTTTCGATTCAAGCCTCCACATACCTTGGTTCTACTATTTCCTTCAATAAAATGTTTCTTTAATGAGGCAATCTGTATATTCGCACCAACCATACAGCCGATGATATGAAAACTTTTAAAGCTAAATGGTGTTGTTTGTTTGTTGTTTTTTTTTTCGTTTGACGTCGCTCCCTGTGAAAAAAAAATTGCTTTGTTGTTTTTCCCAGGGAGACAAAGTCCCAGTGTTACGGGGAGGCGCGGTGTGGCTGAATGCAATACCAACAAAAGGGGGCGTGCCAAACGGTTTGTCAGTGACAAGGCGGGAAGGGTATCTCGTCCACAACTTCAACCTCGCACGCGCCTCCGCGTGACTTTTCTGGCCTGTCTCGGTCGCTCAAGGTTTTCTTCAGTCTGTCTGGTCCGTCTCCCCCTCATAAAGTCTTCTTATGACTTGTTGTAAACTGGGAAATAAAACCCCTGTTTATACAAGCCATCTTTAAAAAGAAAAACACCAAAAAAGCAATTCATTTTTTGGCCGCACATCACAAGTAAAACGCCTTTATTCCAAAGTAGCATATTACATCAGAACTCCCTTATTCCTAAGTAGCATATTACATCAGAACTCCCTTATTCCTAAGTAGCATATTACATCAGAACTCCCTTATTCCTAAGTAGCATATTACATCAGAACTCCCTTATTCCTAAGTAGCATATTACATCAGAACTCCCTTATTCCTAAGTAGCATATTACATCAGAACTCCCTTATTCCTAAGTAGCATATTACATCAGAACTCCCTTATTCCTAAGTAGCATATTTCATCAGAACTCCCTTATTCCTAAGTAGAATATTACATCAGAACTCCCTTATTTCTAAGTAGCATATTACATCAGAACTCCCTTATTTCTAAGTAGCATATTACATCAGAACTCCCTTATTCCTAAGTAGCATATTACATCAGAACTCCCTTATTTCTAAGTAGCATATTACATCAGAACTCCCTTATTCCTGAGTAGCATATTACATCAGAACTCCCTTATTCCTAAGTAGCATATTACATCAGAACTCCCTTATTCCTAAGTAGCATATTACATCAGAACTCCCTTATTCCTAAGTAGCATATTACATCAGAACTCCCTTATTCCTAAGTAGCATATTACATCAGAACTCCCTTATTTCTAAGTAGCATATTGAAAATAAAATATTTCAAAGTATAAATACAAATAAAACACTTTTATTATTTTTTAAAAAGCAAATTATAAAAACGAAAAAAAAAGAAATCTTTATTTCTAAGCACCCCATCCACGGCGCTACAGATAAAAAACACCTTTGTTTTTAAGTAACACAGTACCACTAGAAATAACGGTGTTATATTTTACATGTGTTACTTAGAAACAAAGGTGTCTTACTTATTATGTGTGTGCTACGAGTATCGTTTCATTTCCAAGTAGCAAAATTACAAGTAACACATTTTTTTACCTAACGTTTTTATTCGTCTAGCGAAGCTTAAGCAAATTGGATAGAAAACAAATACTATGCCTCATTGAGACGTAACAAGTGGCGACTTTTTTGGTTTAAGCCGACCGCTGAAGACACAATCTTTTGTTCATGTTATCTCACAATTGCACTGGAACTCCTTGAAATTTTTATTTAAAAAAAAAAAGATTTAATCCCTCATTTTTTTATTTTTTAAGGCCCGTGTCCATTTCTATCGACTTTTATTCTGAACGCTGACCACAAAATAATTCCAACCACTGTCGAACAACAATCCCTGCATTGTCGCAACAATTTTAGCCACTGTCCGCAAAATCTTAGACACTGTCCCTTACAATCCCGTCCACTGTCCCCTAGAATCCCAGCCACTGTCTCCTTCAATCCCATCCACTTTCCCCTACAATCCCATCCACTGAACCTACAATCCCATCCACTGTCGCCTACAATCCCATACACTGTCCCCTACAACCCCATCCACTGTGACCTACAAATCCCACCCGCTGTCCCCTACAATCCCATCATTTGTCCCCTACAATCCCATCCACAGTCACCTACAATCCCAGCCACCGCACCTACAATCCCATCCACTGTTCCCTACAATCCCAGATAGTGCACCTACAATCACATCCACTGCCCCCTACAATCCCAGCCACTTTCCCCCAAAATCCCATCCACTTCCCCCCCCCCCCTAAACCCCACTCCCCACTTAATAATCACTCTTTCATTCATTAAAAATAATTCTGCATGAATTGCAACAACTACGTCATAATTTGGACTTCCTTTCTACGTGGCCAACACAATCCGCTCAAATTACGCTCTCTGATAACAACAAAGCCGTGAATCGGGTATCACTCCGCCAGCGTGGGACCTGAATGCCGCACTATATTATTGAACAAACGAAACGGATTCCATCTCTGTTCGATCGCCACACAATTTCTTCCAGCTCCGTGGCCGAAGTGAATTGTGGGTGATTTCAAAGCCGGGCAAGTTTATGAAAGCGCATTTCTCCCCCCGTTTATGGAGTCTTTTCAATATTTGCATCCTCCAAGCAGATTGTAATCCTCTTTTCTACCCCCCTTCAAACCCTTCTCCCCTTCGACACGTGTCCAGATGTCTTCTGTCATTTTCTGTATCAAAATTGTACGCGGAACACTTAACATAGCCGCAATGATGTTAGTGAACTCTGATGTCATCATTCACTCATTTATCATCTTGTTGGGGTCTAGAAATGTTAGCAAACTCTGATGTCATCATTCACTTATTTATCATCTGGTTAGGATCGAGAAATGTTAGCGAACTCTGATGTCATCATTCACTTATTTATCATCTGGTTGGGGCCGAGACTGCGAATGCTCACAATTCTTAGCCAAACATGGTATGTTCTATAAGGCGTTACCTAAACACTAGGACACAGCTTATGTTCTATGCGGCCCTATACGCAAACACTAGATCGCATGGTACGCTCTATACAGTGTTACCTTATTACTAGAGCACTAGCGGGCCTACATTTCATGATCAGGCCACCAGTGTTATAACCATCGTAACACGTATCTTCTCATCCATTACATCCAATCTCCCACAACCCAACATCCAATCGAGATCTCAATCTACTCCGGATCTCTTGATAGTCCTATCTCCCACCACACTACAGACGCCACATACTGTAGCAGGGGTTTCTCAGGGGGTGCCCACATCCCCTCGAGTACGGGAGGCAGTTTCATGGGGTTGCGGGATCACCCAGAAAATCGTATTTTTGATAGCATTATATATCGTCTGAAGCGGGTATTGTTTTAAAAGCAAGAGGGTTGCGGCCCAACCGAAATGTTAAGAACCTCTGGACTATAGAGTAAAGTATATTTCCGGGGAACATCGACTAACATCACAGATATGAGTCATCAGTTTTGGTGTCAAAGCTTGACAGTTATCCCCCTTGGGCAGTTTCCATCTACCTCATTATCTCTCCGTATTATTAGAGGGATTTCTCTTATTCACAAATGGTGTCACACACAGAGAGAGAGATAATCAATACCTTTTTTAAAACTTGACAATCGCATAATTCCCACGGTGTATTCCATCTTGTCAAAACATGAACGGTAGTCTCCCCTTTGATGGCCAGATAATGGTGCCTACAATAGAGTTGTCATTCCTGTGGCCATTAAACAAACGGTAGACGACAGCAAATGAGCTGCTCAAATTTAGTTCTGACACCTTCGAGAATAGACGGTGCCAGGACTGTTGGTTTGTTAGTGAGAATAGACGGTGGCAGGGTTGTTGGTTTGTTAGTGAGAATAGACGGTGCCAGGACTGTTGGTTTGTTAGTGAGAATAGACGGTGCCAGGACTGTAGGTTTGTTAGTGAGAATAGATGGTGCCAGGACTGTTGGTTTGTTAGTGAGAATAGACGGTGTTAGGGTTGTTGGTTTGTTAGTGAGACTAGACGGTGGTAGGTTTTTTGGTTTGTTATAAGAATAGATGGTGCCAGGACTGTTGGTTTGTTAGTGAGAATAGACGGTGGCAGGTTTGTATGTTTGTTATTAAGAATAGATGGTGCCAGGACTGTTGGTTTGTTAGTGAGAATAGACGGTGGCAGGGTTTTTTGGTTTGTTAGTGAGAATAGACGGTACCAGGACTATTGGTTTGTGAGTGAGAATAGATGGTGCCAGGACTGTTGGTTTGTTAGTGAGAATAGATGGTGCCAGGACTGTTGGTTTGTTAGTGAGAATAGATGGTGCCAGGACTGTTGGTTTGTTAGTGAGAATAGATGGTGCCAGGACTGTTGGTTTGTTAGTGAGAATAGATGGTGCCAGGACTGTTGGTTTGTTAGTGAGAATAGACGGTGCCAGGACTGTTGGTTTGTTAGTGAGAATAGACGGTGCCAGGACTGTTGGTTTGTTAGTGAGGATAGACGGTGCTAGATTTTTTGGTTCGTTATTAAGAATAGATGGTGCCAGGACTGTTGGTTTGTTAATGAGACTAGACGGTGCCAGGACTGTTGGTTTGTTAGTGAGGAAAGACGGTGCCAGGTTTGTTGGTTTGTTATTAAGAATAGAAGGTGCCAAGACTGTTGGTTTCTTAGTGAGACTAGACGGTGCCAGGATTGTTGGTTTGTTATTAAGAATAGACGGTGCCAGGACTGTTGGTTTGTTAGTGAGAATAGACTGTGGCAGGGTTGTTGATTTGTTATTGAGAATAGACGGTGTTGTTGGTTTGATAGTGAGAATAGACGGTGTTGTTGGTTTGTTAGATATAGTATATAATGAGCATAACTGGTTTATTTGGAAATACTTCTTGAAATAGTCACCATCATCTTAGAAGAAAAAAACACACAAGGTGAGACTAAGTGAGAACTTTATGATCATATTTTCCCTTATTTGTCGAACTGATATTGTTGTATACCAATATTTTGTTTTGTATCTGTGCAAAATATTGAATGATTTATTTTCAGGCGGCTGCAGTAGATTTTCTGAGATTGAAAACTAATTCTTACTTTAAAACACAAGCAGTGCTATACATATTGATTAGGTAAATCAGTTATTGCGCAACCTGGTCTTTTAGAATAGATCTGTATACACTCATGGTTAGGTAAAACTGGTTCGCAACCTGGTCATTTGTTGTTCGTCCGTCGAAGTCGACTAGGACCATCGAGTCATCCGGTTAAGGGGAGGTTGGGATTACGGTGAGATCGTAGGTGGCTTGCTAGGCCGATCCTTGCTCGGAATAATCTATGACACCGTCGGCATGGAATAGTTGCTTCAGACGGTGACCTAATGTTGCTCTTTCGGACAAGCCTGCATGTCTCAGCTGTGGTTATTCTATTAGCTTCATGGGATTTAGCCCCCTTCTTGACAGCAGCTCTCCACCTGGCTCTATCCTGGGCTGTCTGCACCCATTGAGTAGGATTTATGCTGAAGGCCTTTAGTGCCACTTTCAGTGAGTCTTTGTAACGCTTTTTTTGACCTCCTTGGGAGCGCTTGCCTATCGTGAGTTCTCCTAAGAATAATTGTTTCGGGAGCCGGTGGTCTTCCATACGGGCTACGTGTCTCATCCAACGGAGCTGAGACTGCATCAGAGTGGTGAAGATACTAGGTAGGTTCGCTCAAGCGAGGACCTCGGTGTCGGGGACTTTGTTATTTAAAACAGTGCTGTACATACTGGTTACCGGTAGCTAAAACAAGGTTGTGCAACAATGAGAGTTTATTCCATGATCTATGGTGTAGGAATGGGGTGCGGTGGTGACGGTCGGCCCCGGGCGACACTTAATTTCTTCTTTCTAAGACGGGGTGGCATTTTCGGTCAACTACCGATGTTTTTTTTTCGAGGAAGTGGGAGGGGGGGGCAAATCTTTTTTTTTCTTCTCCAGTTGTGGCACTAACCCTAGGTGTAACGCCCTAGTCCATGCTAATATCCATCCCTGTGGCGCTACAGCCCATGTAGGGCTTTGGCTTGCCTCACCACTTCCTTCACATCAGACCTAACTAATGACTTTCTTTTCCATGCTTGGACTTTCAGCTGTTGTAGATCTTTGTCCACATCATCCATGCTAATACCTTCTACTATATGTCTATTTCCTTTATTTGTAGTTCTCTCAAACAGAACAATTATCTCAGGTACTCACACTACTCAGCTCACAGGTTCAAGCACGGAGAATGTTTTCCCACTCCCGTTGGAAGACTGCACGGAAAGAATATATAGTTATAAAAAGTATAGAATATGAGGTATAACTAATTTCCATCAAAGTGGCAGGGTATTAGTGACGGCGATGATGACTATGGCATGAAGTAACATAAAGATGACATAAGGGATTAGTTACAGAAGCTGTGACAAAGGTGATAAAAACCCTAAAATATGCTTGTTGTAGCCAACATGATGCAAAAATTGACTGATGGGGTTTCTATCCGGTGCCAATGGCTTTGAATGATATTTTATTGTATTATATTCAGTGTGTGGGTGCCACAGGGGCGTACCAGATGTCGTCGTGTTGTCGTAACAGCTTAAGCCGCGGCGTATGGCGGTAAAAGAAAAAAAAATGTTTGTATTGTCCATTTTCACAGTCCGCTAAAATTGGGCGCTTACCTCTGTCACAGCAGACAAAACGTGGAATAGAGCAGACATGCGCTCGATAAATTTGCGCGGCATTGAACCATTCAATACCACCGGAAATCCGTCGCCAAATGCTGCGCTTAAAAGATTGTTTATGATTGGACGTGGCATACGTGCTGTTGGAATAGCCTCAATCCGAACCTCCTCTGTACTAATTTTAATTTTAAAAATATGCCGTTTTAAATTAGGGTAAAATGTAAATTGCATAAAATTGGAATGAATTAATAACAAGAAAACCTTGCAGTGAATATTGTCCGTGGAGGAAAATGTGTTAACTTCTTCCTGTGCGCTGAATGGGGACCACTTCCCCCCGTTGGCGACCCTCTAAAACATTGGGCGCGCGCACTTTTGACACGACGATAATTAACTACTTCCGGTAGGGGGATATTATAGGTAAACTTGATGAACAGTATTCGATGTGCTTGAACGCCTGGTTAATTTCTATGGTATCATGTTGTGGGGGGTGGGGGAGAAATCGTCCACCATACACTAAAACACAATGTTGACTTCCGGTGTTTTATTGGAATCCATCTTCCGACACACCCACCGGCCCAGAGACACACCCACCCACCCACAAACACCCACTCAAACACAGACACACGCGCGTGTTTTACTCCCACAATGCATGGTGCGATGGCAGCTGTTCCCGGCCTGTTTGAGTGTGTACACTGTAAATAGAGATGTTGTACAATTAAACACTTGAACTGACATGAAATGGTCACATCACATGATCATTAATGTGATTCCTTATTTGCGGTTTACAACCGGAAGGAGGGGCGATAAGAAATGCTGTATGGGGGGTGGGAGGCTGGGCATATTTTGTTCAAAACTTAATATTCACTTTAAAAAGATAATGTAATAATAAAAAGGTTTAAAAAAATGAAATTCACTCGTCCATGCAAAAATACTTCTGAGACCCCCTAGAGGTCCAAAAAAAAAAAAAAATAGTCTTGTGAACACTTTGAGGTCCAGTTTCGAGAATGAAAAGTCGACTGAAACGTGTGCGAATTCCCTGTACTTGAAGAAGATACCTTGCAACTATGACTAATTGTCTGGATGTCGCCGTGTGGGATTTGTTACAGAAGTTGTGATAAAGGTTAAAAACCGAAAATATGTGTGTTGTAGCCAACATTATGCTAATAATGACTGATGGAGTTTTTATCCGTCTATTAGGCCCAGGAATAACTGACCCCAGACAAAAAGAACCCCATCAATTGGGGATCCCGACTGATTGGGCCCCGTCACAAAGTCCCCACCGTAAGGGCTGACTTGAGAAGAATTGCACACAACTTTTAATGTGACACATAGTTCAAAGACATTTAGTTTTATAGGGTACTCTTGTCTGACATTTTGTAAAAAACAATGATTTTCTACAATATTACTATGTTGTAGGGTTTCTATAGGTAATGGCTTGATGAATTACGTATTTTTTTAAATCTTTCGCTTTTGTGTGTTTTCGTCAAATTCTTCAGACGCCTAATTGACCCATATCCCGTCAAACTATCGAGCTTAAACTAGGCACACAGAATCGTTTCCGATGACATCACTTTCGATCAAATAGTCAACCCCAACCCCCAAAAATCAGTTTTTCCCATTTTTCAAGAGTAAGATGAAGAAAATATGATGACACTGATTTCACGAAATAAAATTCCCGATTCTTTCACACACAAAAATATCGCAAGTGCGTTTGGTGCGCATATTTTCTCTTGTTTATTCTGGAATAGTTTGTAAGATAAATATGCAATGCACAAACGGGTGGGTCATAAGAATATTAATAGAGTTCAGAGGCGTGAAAAATGTGCGGTCGCCAGTCTTTAGGGGGAACACTAATAGGGTTTCTTATAAAGTGCAGTACTTGTATGCATGTTTTGTCAAATTTTCAGTCTCACACCCACCCCACCCACCCCCACCCCCACCCACCCCCACCCCCACCAATTGCTCAATATTATATTTTCTAAAGAATTTGTACGAAAAACTTTGTTGTAAGGGTTTCTTAATGTCTTACCACAAGCCTGTCTCCGCTGACCGCACTTAAGCGCCTCCTGCTTTTCATCTCTATAGTATCCGCATTCTTCCAAAGTCTCTTTCTCTGACATCACCCGATTCTCTCGTCGACTCCTCACCCCCCACGTCGACCATCTCATTGTGTCTCTCTCCTCATGACACCCTCGTCGCCACGTATCTCTTCTTGTATATATCGCCCCTCATGTTTCCCTCATAGTCTCCCCTCAGGTCCCCCCCCCCTTTTTCAACTCTCTCCTCGTGCGTCCCCACCCCCCCCCCCCCCCCCTTCTTTTTTTGGCACTGTTTATGCTATACTTTTTAAGTACTATGTAGTATATGAGTTAGCGAGCCTCAAAAATCCTATATCCTAGAATCGCCTACCTGTCGTGCGAAGTACCAACAAAAGAGCTGGCAAAATGGGTTTTTCCCCCTTAAACAAACGGTTCACTGCTCACCCGAAATTCACACAAACGCTATGACGTCGTCAGTTGTAGACTCGTGCCCAGCCAATCCACCCCTGTATGTCGCCACAGTCCACCAAAGTGACTTAATTACACTGAACGCTTGCTTACTCTTGGGCGGCTTAAGACTTTTTTTTCTTCTTAGCCGTTTCCCCTTTGTTTGGAGTCGATCATTTGTCGCCGTGTCGTGTTTCTTGATGACAGCTAAAATCACGTGTGAAGCTGATCGATACCCGGGATATCGATCTGTTTGCCTGGCTTTAGGGACCTTTATGGATTTCACACGTTTCCAACAAGAGAGACAAAAACAAGACCCTTCAGTTCTGTTTGGCTTTTTTTTTTTTTTTTGCATTTAATTTTTTTAAAGAAATAAAACTGATGGTAATCTTAGAAGTAAACTTAGGGCAAAGATAATTATAGAAATAAACTAAAAGGTAATTGTAATTTCCAACAAGAGAGACAAAAACAAGACCCTTCAGTTCTGTTTGGCTTTTTTTTTTTTTTTTTTGCATTTAATTTTTTTAAAGAAATAAAACTGATGGTAATCTTAGAAGTAAACTTAGGGCAAAGATAATTATAGAAATAAACTAAAAGGTAATTGTAATGGTACAAATAAACCAAAGAAAATGGTAATAATAGAAATAAACTTAGTGTAAACGGGGGATGGGGGGGGGGCGGTGATTATAAAACTTGACTGATGTTTATTGGCGACAACTACCTAAAGTTAAAATAATTATATATATTTTTTAAACTGAAGGATAGTTCGTAAAATACTTGATGGTAATTACAGAGATAAACTGAGGGTGTTTATAGAAGTCAGCAGATGGTACTTGTAGAAATAACTTACGGTAATTGGAGAGATATCATGGGGGTAATTGTAGAAATAACATATGGATATTAGAGATCTACGAAGGGTAATCGTTAAAAAAACTGATGGTAATTCTATCGATAAACTGAGGATGATGGTGGAAATATTACATCTGCATGAACTGTAAATAGTTACGCTTTGATTATGATCTTTGTAGACCTTGCAAAGATTGTTCTCTATTGTATTTCACTTTGTGCTTTTACACCAGCTGCTGCTCGGCTTTAAACAAAGGTGTCGCTACATGCTTCGCTCTCTTGTTGTTGTTGTTTTTTTTTTTAAAAGATGTCAAACGACAATCGAGTTTCCGATTATCGGCCTTGTTATGGGGTTGGTCCAACAGGAAGTGGGTTTTGTTGTATGGCCGGGCCACCAGGCAAATGTTTATGTTTATTTAAGACAGCAACCGTGTATCTTACTTCACTGAAAACTTATCTAATATCTTACTGCCATGAAAGTGTATCTGATATTTTAGTGCACTGAAAGCTTATCTAATATCTTACTGCACTGAAAGCTTATATAATATCTTACTGCACTGAAAGCTTATCTAATATCTTACTGGACTGAAAGGGTATCTGATAGATCTTACTGCATTAAAGGAGTATCTATCTTACTGCACTGAAAGTGTATCTAATGTCTTATTGCACTGAAAGTGTACTTAATATCTTACTGCCCAGAAAGTGTATCTATCTTACTGCACTGAAAATGTAGCTATCTTACTGCACTGAAAGTGTATCTACCTTACTGCACTGAAAGTATATCTAATATCTTACTGCACTCAAAGTGTATCTAATATCTTACTGCACTGAAAGTGTATCTAATATCTTACTGCACTGAAAGTGTATCTATCTTACTGCACTGAAAGTATATCTAATATCTTTCTGCACTGAAAGTGTATATAATATCATACTGCACTGAAAGTGTATCTAATATCTTACAGCACAAAAGTGTGTCTACCTTACTGCACTGAAAGTGTATCTAATATCTTACTGCACTGAAAGTGTATCTAATATCTTTCTGCACTGAAAGTGTATCTACCTTACTGAACTGAAAGTGTATCTAATATCTTACTGCACTGAAAGTGTATCTAATATCTTACTGCACTGAAAGTATATCTAATATCTTACTGCACTGAAAGTGTATCTAATATCTTACTGTACTGAAAGTGTATCTAATATCTTACTGCACTGAAAGTTTATCTAATATCTTACTGTACTGAAAGTGTATCTAATATCTTACTGCACAGAAAAATTATCTAATATATTACTGCACTGAAAGTCTATCTTGCCTGTACTGAAAGTTTATCTAACATCGTATCTGTAATGAAAGTGTATCTAATATCTTACTGCACTGAAAGTGTATCTTGCTTGTACTGAAAGTGTATCTAATATCGTATCTGTAATGAAAGTGTATCTAATATCTTACTACACTGAAAGTTTATTTATCTTACTGCACTGAAAGTCTATCTTACTACACTGAAAGTTTATCTTACTACACTGAAAGTTTATTTATCTTACTGCACTGAAAGTTTATGTTACTGCACTGAAAGTCTATCTTACTGCACTGAAAGTCTATCGTACTGCACTGAAAGTTTATCTTACTGCAGTGAAAGTCAATCTTACTGCACTGAAAGTTTATCTTACTACACTGAAAGTTTATTTATCTTACTGCACTGAAAGTCTATCTTACTACACTGAAAGTTTATCTTACTACACTGAAAGTTTATTTATCTTACTGCACTGAAAGTCTATCGTACTGCACTGAAAGTTTATCTTACTACACTGAAAGTTTATTTATCTTACTGCACTGAAAGTTTATCTTACTGCATTGAAAGTCTATCTTACTGCAGTGAAAGTCTATCTTACTGCAGTGAAAGTCTATCTTACTGCAGTGAAAGTCTATCTTACTGCACTGAAAGTTTATCTTACTACACTGAAAGTTTATTTATCTTACTGCAATGAAAGTTTATCTTACTGCACTGAACGTTTATCTTACTGCACTGAACGTTTATCTTACTGCACTGAAAGTCTATCTTACTGCACTGAAAGTCTATCTTACTGCACTGAAAGTTTATCTTACTACACTGAAAGTTTATTTATCTTACTGCACTGAAAGTTTATCTTACTGCACTGAAAGTTTATCTTACTACACTGAAAGTTTATTTATCTTACTGCACTGAAAGTCTATCTTACTACACTGAAAGTTTATTTATCTTACTGCACTGAAAGTTTATTTATCTTACTACAAAGAAAGTTTATCTTACTACACTGAAAGTTTATTTATCTTATTGCACTGAAAGTCTATCTTACTACACTGAAAGATTATCTTTATTACACTGAAAGTTTATTTATCTTACTGCACTGAAAGTCTATCTTACTGCACTGAAAGTTTATGTATCTTACTACACTGAAAGTTTATCTTACTACACTGAAAGTTTATTTATCTTACTACACTGAAAGTTTATTTATCTTACTACACTGAAAGTTTATTTATCTTACTGCACTGAAAGTGTATTTATCTTACTGCACTGAAAGTTTATTTATCTTACTACACTGAAAGTTTATTTATCTTACTACACTGAAAGTTTATTTATCTTACTACACTGAAAGTTTATTTATCTTACTACACTGAAAGTTTATTTATCTTACTACACTGAAAGTTTATTTATCTTTCTACACTGAAAGTTTATTTATCTTACTACACTGAAAGTTTATTTATCTTACTGCACTGAAAAAGTATTTATCTTACTGCACTGAAAGTGTATTATCTTACTGCACTGAAAGTTTATTTATCTTACTACACTGAAAGTTTATCTAATATCTTACTGCACTGAAAGTGTATTTATCTTACTGCACTGAAAGTTTATTTATCTTACTACACTGAAAGTGTATCTAATATCTTACTACACTGAAAGTTTATCTAATATCTTACTACACTGAAAGTGTATCTAATATCTTACTGCACTGAAAGTGTATCCTAAAATCCTACCTGTGACCACGCCTTTCAATTTCCGCCACATGATAATTTGAACAGTGGACTGATGAAAACGTTTATTCACGGTGTACAACCACTTTTGAAAAGTCCAAGTCGAGTCAGGTGGAGCTCGCCCTGGCTAGAGGGTGTCAGGGGGTGCGGTCATTGTTCTGGCCGGACTCAAGGGATGTCCACGTAATGGGAAGTTATTGAAGCAATGTCCGGACTCGTCGTCCTCGGCTCGTCTAATCGACATACTTCTTAATCGCACTCTGCTATTAATGGACACCGTTGTTACAAGGCACCGTGCTTGGTTTATACAAACATATTATAAACAAAAAACTCTTGTTATAATTCAACTCTGATACAAGATGGCTGAATGAAACCCGTGTCTCCTTGCATGTCTTATAAATGGGAGCCGGTGCACAAAGGAAGGTGTTGAAAAAAATGGTTTAAAGCTTTTGTCGCAGATCAAAGGACCAATACCCTCATGGGACCGCGTTTTCAGCTTAAGTTCCATAGAGAATGGTAAGGGCTGAATTAAAGCCCATTGTAAGAATTCAAAGCTACGGGTGGAAAAGTGATGTTTTAAAACGTGTTTTAAATTGAAAAGCGCGCACTTGTTTGCTTTCAGAGGGGAGACAATGACGTGGGGAGGAAAAAATTCAAGGGAGACAATGAAAGAATTATTCTGTTTATCTCGCCATTATTATCTAAGGACGGAATCAATAAACGGTGTTGGGTTGAAAAATGAAATTTAAAAGGAAAAAAAAGAAGTAAAAAAAAAAAAAGAAGAGGAAGAAAGGAGGAAAGTTGTTGTATTGTGTGTGTTGTATTATTGCTGTTGTTTTCTCAAGGGGGCTTCGACTTGTACTGAACGCACCGCGGTGTCAGAAGTCCGGTCTCCCGATGTTTTGTCCGGGTACTCCACGCATCAATGGCGTCCTCACACCGCATCAAATCATCCATGGCATCCGTAATGGGGCCGAACTCACAATGCCAAGCGTGTTAAAATGTCGCCCAGACGTCACAACGGGTCTCGGTTGGATGTGGTGTCCGCCCGGGTGGTGGACGGGGACAATTCGCCAGCACTTCTTAGTAGTCTTATCTACGCTTCGTCTAACACAGACTTTGTCGCGCAGTGCTAGTTACCTGCAATTGTCTCCAGCTGTTAATGGGTAAATTCTTGCCCGAGTTCGAACACAACGGTGGTCTGAGTTGGTGGCGGACTCGATCAGAATGACAACGAAAGAAAACATAAATGGAAAGATGTTTTTAAGAACTAACAGTTACGTGCTATTTGCTTGCAACAGTTGCCTCTTGAGTCACATCCCTGATTGATACCATTTGAATAGCATAATGGTCAGTGTTTGATTGTACCACCTGCTCGTTGTCAGTGCTACTACTATTGTTTATTGTAACATCTACCTGGTTGTCAAAAAAACAAACATTCATTTCCTTAAAATGCTAACATTCATTTTTATTTTGTAAAAAATGAAAGGGTTTGAAAAAAAAGACACTTTTGACGGACGTGTCATTTTAATTCATACCTTAATGCCAACGGCAATGGATTTGCTAGGTACCACTTGGTCCACATTATTTCATTCATTCGCACCGTGTCATTCATCAATACCATGCCCTTCATCATTATCATGTCATTCATCAATGTAATGTCATTCATGAATACCATGTCATTCATCAATATCATGTTATTCATCAATACCATGGCATTCATCACTACCATGCCATTCATCAAAACCATGTCATTCATCAAAACCATGCCATTCATCAATACCATGCCATTCATCAATACCATGGCATTCATCAATACCATGTCATTCATCAATACCATGTCATTCATCAATATCATGTCATTCATCAATATCATGTCATTCATCAATACCATGTCATTCATCAATACCATGCCATTCATTCGCGCCATCAACACCCAGAATCCACAAGCCAACCCCATATATTTCCCTCCCTCTTACCTCAGAATCCACAAGCCAACCCCCATATATTTTCTTCCCTCTTACCCCAGAACCCACCAGCGCCCCACCCCCTCCTCCTAACCTCACACTATTTCCACACCCCAACAATGAAACCTGTTGTAGCGTCAATCTGTTGTGGTACCCACGCCTAAAGCCATTGTCAGACGCAGACCATTAGGTGACATCACAATGAAACGTGGCCCCCACCCGGCCATTCAGAGCGACCGATTCGGCATAAGTTAGGACCATTACTTGAGTGTGAATGGACCAGAGTTTGACCAGAGTTGAAAACGATGATAATTTCCTTTTAGGGCAACTAAACGAGGGGCGATTTCCTCTTTGAATGTTGCTGAAGTTATTGCTCGGCTCGGCATTGTGGTCGTTCAGTGGGGGGAGATTGTTGGTCTGTGTGTTGGGGACAGCTCTGCTCGCGCAAGGTTTTTGTTCCGTTGAAATAATCCACCTCTGTTTACAGGCCGGGCTTTGAATGAATCTTTGTGACCGGGGGTGTGGGTCTGACAATGGGGGTGAAGTCGGCCACTGCAGGGGGGAGTCGATTAGAGATACAACATCTCAACCGGGGGGCCTTTTGTTGCTGGCGATTTAACAGCGAGGGGTGCTGCTGCCAGCATGTGGTTATCGCGGGGAAAAAAATGTGTGTTGGTAACATTTGGTCAAGGAGGTGAGGAGAGGAAGTAATAAACACGTCACATTTAAGGTGATGGTGTGCAGAGCATGCTCTTCTTTGGAAAGGTTGATTAAAAGGGTGTTGTAAAATCTGTATTTTTTATCCATGGGACTTTATTAATTTTTCACCGCGACCTTTGTACAAAATAAAATGTTGATGTCATCCAATGCACTAAACAACCTAGACTAATGTATATGTCATTCGTTCTATCGGATCCCTTACCGCTCAACATTACTGTGATATTTTAAAATGTATAGTTAATTTTCTTTTTATATTTTGTACATTATGTACCGTCACTTACTCATTAAATTTAATCTTTGATGTCACTTTGAAGGGGCAACAAAAAATAATTCCACATTGAACATGTAAAGCAGCCGGAGAAGTCACGTGATTATCTGATGGTCTGCGGTGGTTACAGCAAAGGGCTGCTATTCTACACCAACAAAAATCAAAGGGTAATTTCCCTCCACCCTAACCAGCTTTTCCAAGGAAATGGAGTCTGTTATACTAGGACTCATTCTACGGATGGTCATTGGTTTTAGATGGGCTGAATGCCGCTGGACTTGGACGTCGGGGCTGGTCGTGAAAACAAAGTGGTAAGCGATGTCCTCTTCTGGTCCCTGTGTCTTTGGGTGGAAAGTTGGTGGATGGAGGGTTCACTTCCGGCGCGCATGTGCGGTTGGATGTTTCTGAGCCCGGAAGCGGAGATGAGTTGTCGTCTGGAGATATGAAGGCGCTGGTTTTCTTATTCCAGGAAATGGAGACTTAATTAATAAGAGAACACATGAGACTGTTGGGCGTTGGTAGTCAGCTCGCCCCCATGAATGCATGGTTTGCTCTAGAAATTGAAGAATCTTGGCGAGAAAAGACCTGCTTGTAGCCGCTGATCGTCTCACTCTGACATCATTGCGTGTTGCGGTCAAAGTTGATAGCTGCGGTCGAGTTTCGGCAAATAGATTCACAATGAGGTCACTTACTTACACAATTTCCTCCCAACAGTGTCATTCCCACCAGTAACTGAAGCCATTGTGGCAGCAGTAATCATTTCTAAACAGTCACGTGGGATCTGGTAGTATGACCAGACGCGAAGTGACTCTAAAGAGGCACGTGCTTTATTACAGTCAGTAAATGACGGATTCAAGAGGGTTGTGCGGCACCCTAAACAAAGCGTTTAATTAACACATAGCAGCACCATGACTATAATGTTAAACAAACACATACATAGCAGCACCATGACTATAATGTTAAACAAACACATACATGGCAGCACCATGACTATAATGTTAAACAAACACATACATGGCAGCACCATGACTATAATGTTAAACAAAACACATACATGGCAGCACCATGACTATAATGTTAAACAAACACATACATGGCAGCACCAGGACTATAATGTTAAACAAACACATACATAGCAGCACCAGTACTATAATGTTAAACAAACACATACATAGCAGCACCATGACTATAATGTTAAACAAACACATACATAGCAGCACCATGACTATAATGTTAAACAAACACATACATAGCAGCACCAGGACTATAATGTTAAACAAACACATACATAGCAGCACCATGACTATAATGTTAAACAAACACATACATAGCAGCACCATGACTATAATGTTAAACAAACACATACATAGCAGCACCATGACTATAATGTTAAACAAACACATACATAGCAGCACCAGGACTATAATGTTAAACAAACACATACATAGCAGCACCATGACTATAATGTTAAACAAACACATACATAGCAGCACCAGGACTATAATGTTAAACAAACACATACATAGCAGCACCAGGACTATAATGTTAAACAAACACATACATAGCAGCACCAGGACTATAATGTTAAACAAACACATACATGCATGGGCAGTTTTACGCTCTCTTCAAAGTGTTGAATACCGTTATGGTTTTGAACATTTAATTTGGTTTAAGATTTGGCTCGTAGAGTGAACATGCGTAACAAAGGACTGACAACAACAACCATGCAAAGAAAACAACACCAAAACTAGTGATGCTAAAAATATTCAATTATTTAGTTATACTTTTAAAAAATATAAAAATACTTATTCAAATACAGAACAGAAGAAAAAAAAATACTGTATCAACTTACAGCACAGCAAGTGAAAGGGTAAAATCCTCGAAAATAGAAATATTCATTTACACACACATAGAGAGAGTACAAAATTTCAATTAAATAAGGTCTCGTATAAGTTAGAAAATACGACCCACATATCTCCAGGATAGGAAAACTGCCGCTCTATATTTATAGGGATTATCTCCAAACCGTCTAGTCGAGAAATTCTAGAAATTACGTCACCTGATTATGAATTCTTTGAAGAAATAGAACGTATTCGAACGTAATAACCTTTTCCCAATCAAGGGTGGGGTGTGTAAAGAGTGGCACAACATATTTACTCGTTGAAGTCAATATATTAAAGGACAACATAAGGGAAGACAAGTGGTGGTGGCTAAAAAAAATGGGCTAAGACATAAGTTATACATATAGTATACAACAATCAATAGTGAACATTATGTAACTTAGCCATAGTGAAATAAACAGCAAAGAGTGAACAGTATGTAGCTTAGCTATAGTGAAATAAACAAAAAATATTGAACAATATGTAGCTTAGCTATAGTGAATTAAACATCAAACAGTGAACAATATGTAGCTTTGCTGTAGTTGAATATACAACATTTAGTGTTCAATTTTAGCTCAGCTTTAGTGCAGTATATGGAAAATGGAACTATATGTAGCATATTGTCCTCACCACACAATACCAAAAAATATATGTATTTGAAATTGAAAAAAAATGTAGCTCTCTCACTTGTCCCGATCACATTGTAGCTCTCTCATTTAAGTGTTCCCTGATCACAATGTAGCTCTCTGACTTGAGTGTTCCCAGATGACACTGTGGCTCTCTCATTTGAGTATTCCCAGATCACAATGTAGCTCTCTCGCTTAAGTGTCCCCAGATCACAATGTAGCTCTTCTCTCTCATACGTAAGTGTTCCGAAATCACACTGTAGCTCTCTCTTTTAAGGGCAGGTTTAACACTAAAATTGAAATAAGGGAATTTGACCATTTTTTGTATGTTGACATACCACATTGCAATGTATCTCTCTCACTTGTGTTCCCTTATCACAATGTAGCTCTCTCACTGAAGATTTCACATATCACAATGTATTTCTCTCACTTAAGTGTTCTCAGATCACAATGTATCCCTCTCACTTGAGTGTTCACGTATCACAATATAGTTCGCTCAAACATTGTTCAAAGATCAGAATGTAGCTCTCTCACTTGAGTGTTCCCTGATCTCACTTGTTGGAAGAGAAACCACCGTGTCTTTTGTGTTCTGGTGTGTTGTCATCCACTACTCTAAAGCACAGCAAGTTACTGCTCAATTAACAATGATGCTGACTTATTTAAACTCCGAGCCGAACTCTTGCACAAATCCAAGCTTGATAGCAGTTGATATGTCCTTGCTGCAAATATAGCATATCGAATGGGCGGGGAAGTTCTGAACTTGAGACGCTAAAGCATGTTATAACTCGTCAACGATACTCTTATGAGACGAATAGCGTAGATGTCTGTCTCGGTTGGTCTCGAATATTCACACTTTGATTTTCAACTTCTTTGCGACCCAGCTTGATAAACGACGGGTGTCGCCAACTTAGCCCAACTTTGCACGTATTTCGATATGTACATGACAAGCACCTGGAAGATGATTTTTGCTTATGTTTTTTTGAAACTCTCAGTACTGAAACAACGTCAAAATAAATATTTGATGAAGAGTACCGATTCTTTGACGCGCACGATATCAAATTGGAAAATTTCATTGGTGTCTTTACTGACGGCACTCCACGCGTGAATTCCGTTCAGGTTTTCAAATCTTAGTTCAGCGAAAATTTCCCAAACATTATTGTTACACACTGCACTATTCATCCTCAAGCCTTGACGATGAACACCGTGCCAGATGAATTGCAACATGTTCTGGTGAAGTGATTACAGCAGTGAATTTCATTAAGGCGAATGTATACTCCACTCTCGTTTGTTTTCTGAAGTATGAAAATAAAGTGGTTCCGTATTGGAAACTCTCTTGTTACATTTCCACGTGAGGTGTCTTTCCAAAAGGAAGGAAGAGAGTTTTCACTCTACTTGAAGAAATGTAGCAGTTTTTGCAAGGCGCTAAACCAGACATGAACCTAAAATTCTCTGATATCCGTTTTCTTAGATCCCTGTCATTAAAGGGTCGACCTATTTGAATCTTTGAATTCCATTGACATGTGGCTGCAGGGATTTCAGTGCTTCATTGTCATGAAACATGAACTGCTTTCAAAAAATAAAGCTCGAACTATGTCATATGCCAAGTTAGATAAGAAAAACTTTGCCCCATTTCCACAGCTAAACACATACTTTGATGAAAATGAGCTTTACGCCGTTGACAATATCTTTGATGTGAATTAACAACATGTATCCATGATTCTCAGCGAAGAAATCTCTCATTATTTTCATTACCGGAATCTATAAGAATATGAAGAAAAAAAAATCCTTCCTGACAACCCCTATGTGTGCTCCATTAGTGATATGCCTTCGAAGGACAATCTTTATCAAGAACTGTTTATTGATTTGATAAGTAATGGGGTTGCAAAACATGATTTCCGTGAAATGTGTGATTTTCGGATTGAAATGGTGCGGTCCTTCCCGATGTTGCAAAGATGGCTCCAAGATTGCTGATTGGCAACCACCAATGAGTGTGGGACAGCCTTCTACAAACTACTTGAAATCAAAACGAAATCCCGAAACAGATAAAACATGAAAAATAGCATAAGAGTTGCACTGACTAAAACAAACCTATTATAGAAGAGCTGGTTCAGTCACCCCTTTTTATTAAATTAAATTTACACTTCATGAATAAGTTTTGCCATGTTCTGAATAATTAATTTTTTGTCCAAAATGTTTTGGTTACAGAAGCCTATACGGTAATTGTATTTATTGTAAACGATTCGCCACATTCAACAAAATAGTAAAAAGAGCGTAACGCAAGAAATCCCCCCAAAATTTTTGAGGACCACTGTCATAGAGAGTAGACTAAAGATGTAAACGTGCATTATATTGAAAAAAAAACTATGCTTTTTTTTTTTTTTTTCAAGATGAAAAAAAAAAATCTCCCCGGCGGGGGGAATCGAACCCCGGTCTCCCGCGTGACAGGCGGGGATACTTACCACTATACTACCGAGGAGCACAAGTAGAATGGCAGAGAATAATTAGATAACATTCTTTTATTGATCGTAATATTGGATTTTTCATTATTAATTTTATTGGGGAACGCCGTTTCGAACGGCTTTTAAAATTCCAGCTTACATTAATATCGAAGTGGCAATTCGCACCCGGGTACCAGAAGTGAGAGGTTGGATTTAAAAACTATTTAAAATATTATTGTTGGGTTTGTAAGACAAAATGAGGTATCAAATGAAAGACAATTGAATGACTAAGTAATTAAGTTGGTAAACTTACTTCTTCAGTCTTCAGTTTAACTAAAACAAACTACCACAAATGACATCCGAATGTCTCTACCTTCTCTGTAATGGGATTTTTTTATTGTGATATCTTCAATTTGGTTACTCGCCCCCACCCCCCCCCCCCCCCCCCCCCCCCCAATACCCTCCGAAAACCCAACAATAATTGTTTACGTTTTTGGGACATTCAACTGAAGAAAATTTCCATTGCACCACCTGATAAAGCTTTTAACTAAGTTGTGTTATAAAATGTCCCCTTCGGATATTAAGCCAACGACGGTGGTATCATCAGACAATCTATTATAGGAACGGTAGCCTATACATCCTTGATATATTGTATACAGCACAGTCTAGAGAACACAACCATTATGGTGCCCTGCTTCTTATTTCTCGAGTTAATGGTATTTAGCTATTCACCTTAACAAATTATATAAATTAGTGCATCCAAGCTTGAATGTTGTTGGTGTTTTTTTAATACACGTTTTTCAATTTCGAGGAATAATCCTGGATGTGGATCACAACAACTTGGCACATGTCACCAAGGAGTCGTGGCACTTAAAATGTTGAGCACCGCTGGTTTAGGTCCTTTCTCTCACACCACGGTCCCGATCTTCCCTCCACCGTGCCCACCCACCCTGCATATTCCCACCCTTCACATTCCCAACCTTCACATCGCCACCCTGAAACCCCACCCTGCTCACCTCATTCTCCACCCTGCTCACGCTCCTCTCTGCTCACGCTCCTCTCTGCTCACGCTCCTCTCTGCTCACGCTCCTCTCTGCTCACGCTCCTCTCTGCTCACGCTCCTCTCTGCTCACGCTCCTCTCTGCTCACGCTCCTCTCTGCTCACGCTCCTCTCTGCTCACGCTCCTCTCTGCTCACGCTCCTCTCTGCTCACGCTCCTCTCTGCTCACGCTCCTCTCTGCTCACGGTCCACCTGGCAAACCTGTCCATCATACCCTGCCAACCCCACCCTGACCACCTCATCTGCTAAACCCCAACCCCACCCATTCCCACCCTGCTCATTTACCCTACACACCCCACCCTGCTCACCCTCAACCCAACCGATCCTTGGACAAATGCCACTCACACAGACCTGAACTCTGCCTGGCCCCTGGACCCAAAGTTGGGGAACAGGTTAAATCAATTATTCAAGTGGGGGAGGTTAAGGGGGAAGTTCCTTGCATAATAAAATCAAATTACGCGGGTCAGCCTCGTTATCACTAGGGGCGTGACACTGTGACGCGTGCAAGCACGTGAACAGAAGACGCACATTGTTACCAGCTCTTAGAGAAGTGTTAAGGGATCTCGGCCACCCTTAGTTCGGAGACTGGACTGTCCAGATGTCTTTGGTTTTATTGTTGTAACATGATTGTTCCTCGAGCAAGTGTAGCACAAAAAATGTAAAAAAAATTATCAGAGCAAAAATGTAACTGTTCATTTATCAAACCCCACCCCCCNCCCAAACAATCACTGTTAAGATATATCGAGACGAAAAGAGGATGCTATAAAGGTGGATCTGACACAGTTATTTTTTTTATTTTTTCAAAGCTCTATTCCCAAGTCCGGGATTGCTTTGTGTTAAAACAGAGATTGTGAGTATTCAAAAGTTTGAGAAACGCTGAAGTGGACTTCGACAACTGATCCGTCACTGTAACTAGAAGCTGTTGATAGAAAGCAGTTTGAGGGATACTGAAATAGACAGTCACCAACTGATCAGTCACGCTTCCTAGGAGTTGCTGCTTTAAGTTTGAGAGCCTCTGAAGCAGGCTGTCACCAACTGATCAGACACTGTACTTAGAACTAGACGATGCATGCATTGTCTCCCATCAGCTCCGTCAGTCTCATCAGCCCCGGGGTTTGAAGTAAATCACAGCAATTTAGCTTGTCGTGGTGGGTAGTGAACGGCCCTCTACATACAACTCTTGGCTGTCTCCGGCTAAACACTACTCTCATGTGCATCCACTCAAAACATTTTCCATTTAATATTACCATGATTTTCAGACACAGAAACGTACCTAATATACACTCAGAAATACACCACATACTAACACTACTCATACATTGTCCGCATATATGGAGATGATATTGCTACACACAAGGAGAATGCTATTACCACCCCCCTCCCCTATATTATATACACTCACTCAGAAATACACTACACACCAACACGATACGCATATATAGTACACACAGGGAGAATTTTTCTACACCCACATAGACGAAGAGGGACATAGGGGAGATAGAAAGTGTGAGAGAGTGAGGAGAGGGGGGAGAGTGTTAGGGAGAGAGAATGAATGAGAGAGGAAGTGTTGGAGGGGTGAGAGAGATCTTTAGAGAGAGGGAGGAGAGCGTGAGAGAGAGAGATAGAGACAGAGTGACAGAGATGTGAATGAGAAAACAGGGTACAGAGTGAATAAATAACACACACTACACACGTAAATCGACACACAGATGTGAGAAAGGCTGGTGGTGGCACTTCTTTTCTACATATTGAGTGGTGTCACTTTCTTTTCTACGTATTAGTGGTGTCACTTTCTTTTATACATATTGAGGGGCGGCAGTTTCTTATATAATTATATACATATTGGGTGGTGGCACTTCTTTTCTACATATTGAGTGATGGCACTTCTTTTCTACATATTGAGTGGTGTCACTTCTTTATACATATTGTGTGGTGTCACTTCTTTATACATATTGTGTGGTGTCACTTCTTTTCTACATATTGAGGAGTGTCACTTTCTTTTTTACATATTGAGTGGGTCACTTTCTTTTCTACATTTTCAATGGTGTCACTTCTTTATACATATTGAGTGGTGGCACTTTCTTTTCGACATATTGAGTGGTGGCACTTCTTTTCTACATATTGAGTGGTGTCAATTTCTTTTCTACATATTGAGTGGTGTCACTTTCTTTTATACATATTGAGGGGCTGCAGTTTCGTATATACATATTGAGTGGTGGCACTTTCTTTTCGACATATTGAGTGGTGGCACTTCTTTTCTACATATTGAGTGGTGTCAATTTCTTTTCTACATATTGAGTGGTGTCACTTTCTTTTATACATATTGAGGGGCTGCAGTTTCGTATATACATATTGAGTGGTGGCACTTTCTTTTCTACATATTGAGTGGTGGCACTTCTTTTCTACATATTGAGTGGTGTCACTTTCTTTTCTACATATTGAGTGGTGTCACTTCTTTATACATATTGAGTGGTGGCACTTTCTTTTCGACATATTGAGTGGTGGCACTTCTTTTCTACATATTGAGTGGTGTCAATTTCTTTTATACATATTGAGTGGTGTCACTTTCTTTTATACATATTGAGGGGCGGCAGTTTCGTATATACATATTGAGTGGTGGCACTTCTTTTCTACACATTGAGTGGTGTCAATTTCTTTTCTACATATTGAGTGGTGGCACTTTGAGGCAACTGCATTGGATTGTTACGTGGATTGAGAGCAGCAAAACTAGTTGCCCTCCTGGGCGGCACCAGCCCCACGGCTACGCAACCGCATTGACACTCACAGTTCCGATTCCAATGATCATAATAGGTTTTCAAAATTTAATTTTTTTCTTTGGTATCAGGGGTTTGACGAATATTCTATATCTTGCAATACACCAGCACCCACACATACACACAGACAAATACCCCCGCCTTAAAGTGCGCGTGTACGTCACGACACACGACAAATTGCTTCGAATAGCAGACAATTACATTAAATAAAGGTTGATCACAGCTTGTTGTGTTTCGGCAATGTGCGGTGATTAGAAAATTCTAGGCCTATTCGTCCCGGGTTTTTTTAGGTGATGGTGGGTGATTAGGTCACCATTATTTCTTTCCTCCGCGTTCTGTGTTATGACATGTGGTAATTTTGTCTGTCAGTTCGACAGTGAGGAGAAGTACCATCCCTTCGAGCGATTATGTGACGGGTGAAAGGTTTGTGCAGCTGTTGGTACTTATGCAAGAGATGATAACGTCATGATCTCCTTAACAACAGATTAGATAACATCCTTGCAGTGGATAGTAACATCAACTTACCAATTGATGTTAACATCGCCCAAAAATAGATTATAACAGAACCGATGGAAATAGATTAAAACAAAACAGAAATCAATAAATGATAACATCACAGAAACCAATTGATGATAACATCACAGAAACCAATAGATGATAACATCACAGAAACCAATAGATGATAACATCACCGAAACCAATAGATGATAACATCTAAGAAACCAATAGATTAAAACATCACAGAAACCAATGGACGATAACATCACCGAAACCAATAGATGATAAATCTCCGAAACCAATAGATGATAATATCACAGACATAAATGGATGATAACATAACCGAAACCAATAGATTAAAACATCACAGAAACCGATGGATGATAACATCACCGAAATCAATAGATGATAACATCTAAGAAACCAATAGATTAAAACATCACAGAAACCAATGGACGATAACATCACCGAAACCAATAGATGATAAATCTCCGAAACCAATAGATGATAATATCACAGACATAAATGGATGATAACATAACCGAAACCAATAGATTAAAACATCACAGAAACCGATGGATGATAACATCACCGAAATCAATAGATGATAACATCTAAGAAACCAATAGATTAAAACATCACAGAAACCAATGGATGATAACATCACCGAAATCAATAGATGATAAAATCTAAGAAACCAATAGATGATAACATCTAAGAAACCAATAGATGATAACATCACAGACATAAATGGATGATAACATAACCGAAACCAATAGATTAAAACATCACAGAAACCAATGGATGATAACATAACCGAAACCAATAGATTAAAACATAACAGAAACCAATATATCATAACATCAACGAAACCAATAGATCATAACATCAACGAAACCAATAGATCATAACATCAACGAAACCAATAGATGATAACATCAACGAAACCAATAGATCATAACATCAACGAAACCAGTAGATCGTAACATCAACGAAACCAATAGATCATAACATCAACGAAACCAATAGATCATAACATCAACGAAACCAATAGATCATAACATCAACGAAACCAGTAGATCATAACATCAACGAAACCAATAGATCATAACATCAACGAAACCAATAGATCATAACATCAACGAAACCAGTAGATCGTAACATCAACGAAACCAATAAAATATAACATCATCAAACACAATAGATGATAAAATCACCGAAACCAATAGATGATAACATAACTGAAGCCAAAAGATGATAACATCACAGAAACCAATAGATGATAAAATCACCGAAACCACTAGATGATAACATCACAGAAAGCAATAGATGATAACACCACATTAACTAATGGACGATAACATCACAGAAATAAATGGATGATAAAATCACCGAAACCAATAGATGATAACATCACAGAAGCCAATGGAGGATAATATCACCGAAACCAATAAAAGTCAACATCATAGAAACCAAACATGATAGAATCGCGAAAACCAATAGTTGATAACATTACAGAAACATAGTTGATACCATCATCAAACTCAATAGAAACCAGTAGATGATAGATAACATCACAAAAACCAATAGATGATAACATCACAGAAAAACAATAGATGATAGCATCACGAAAACCCGCGGATGATAACATCACAAAAACCAACAGATGATAACATAATCTAACCCATTAGACAATAACATCATCAAAACTAATAGATGATAACATGATTTTACAGTTAGATGCGAATATCAACTCATCGATAGATACCATCGCCCTACCAATCGAAGTGAACATCGTCATGTCAATTAGATGATATCATCACCTGACTTTTTCCTACTACGACTAGTTTTGAGACACTGATAGCTGTCATGTTATATTTGCCCTTGACCTTCACTCTTGTCAGCATTGCGGTTTCCCTTAAGACCAATATTGTCCAAAGATGACAGGTGAAAAATTAAAGCCAGTCACTTCCTTTCAACTCATTAGCCAAGTTTTGCTTATCCTCATCGACTCGCTATTATGTAATTAATCAGCTTAATCGGCTTAATCATAGGCCATCTCGGGTCACGTGGCTTCCCATTCCTTGCTCCTGCTTGCCTGAAGGCGAGGTTTCTTCCCCGCGCGCTGTGGCGTAAAGCAACACGTAGTAATGTTATTTTGCAGAATGTTATTGTCGCTAATGTTGTTGTATAACATTTCTAAAGTGGTGTGGGGATACATTTTTTTTTTTTTTTAAAGTAGCTTCAGATTAGACTCAGCGGTTCTAATTAGTAATGTTATTTTGCAGAATGTTATTGTCGCTAATGTTGTTGTATAACATTTCTAAAGTGGTGTGGGGATACATTTTTTTTTTTTTTAAAGTAGCTTCAGATTAGACTCAGCGGTTCTAAAAATAAGTTCATAGATACATCCCTACCCTATCTTCCAAAAAATGATTAAAATTGTAGACTTATGGTCGTCATGTGGTAATACTAGCAACGCCAGGAGTGTCCAAATAAAAAAAAATGTAAAAACCTAGAAATAAACTTTTTCTTATAAATCTTTTCTATACAATTTTTATTATTTTATCTTATTTTAGACCTATAATATTCTAATGTACCAACCGCTTTTACACTGTAGATTTATTTCACCAACTTTTTCGGAAAAACAAAAGAATATCACGACCCAAACGCACTTGCGATATTTCATTTTTTAAAGACTCTCACTTGACGCAGTCATCCCGAATTTTAATTCGTGAAATCAGTGTCATCATAGTTCATTCATCTTCCCCCTCGAAAAACAGTAAAAAATAACTTTTTTTGGTTTTTGCGGTTGGAGCTGAAAATTTGATAGATTATGTTGTCATAGGCAACGAGTCTGTGTGCTAAGTTTAAACTTTATAGGTTGACTGGAAGTCGTCCGAAGATTTTGCTAGCTAACCACGAAGAAAAGCGAAGTTAATATAAAGGACTTTAAAAAAAATAATAATTAAATAAATAAAGAATTAAAACATTCAGACTCTAAATTAATGTATGTTAATTTTTAAGTTCACGATTATGTTTCTTAAATTTGTATGTGCAGCGTGGTGAGCCCAGCCCTAGGCTGGGGTACCGAGCTATATATAACCACCAATAATAATAATAATAATAATAATAATCACCCCTACAGTGTACCCTACAGCAGGAATGATCAGATCAGATGACATGTGCATACTTGTACAACATTATGGGTGGATTTAAATGTAAAAATGTACATCTAAAAACGCACATCACATTTTAATGGCTTAGTATTGTACGACATGTTTATGCCATCGGTTCAGGATTGCACGCGTGTGTTTGTCCAGAATGGCGTAAATGTGGGCAGTCTGACAGGATGTTTATAAAGGTTGACTGGACACATCTTTGAGTACTATGTGATATTGATGAAATGATTGCTTAGCTGCAATAGTCTGTATCGTCAGAACATGACTATATGACTATTATACTTTGGAATAGAATGCTATAATATGGGCATATCAAATTTGCTATGATGTTAAGTAAACGTTCACATTTATCCTTTTTTTTCCCTTTATTAAACCATTCACCAATTGTAAGTGTGTTAATGTATATGAAATTATCGATATTTTATCAATGTGAAAATAAAACCAATGTAACCTTTAATTTTATCCAGTTTTGAGAACCGTTCTTGAGTTTATTTGTCTAACTGCGGTTAGCCATGTAGGGTAATGGCACGAGCACTGTAGCTCAACTGAAAGCACACGTGGTTGCGCACTGTTGTCAAAAACTGACAGCTCAAGTGGATGCGTACTGTTATCATACTGACGCGTGGTTGTGTACTGTTGACATAAACTGAAACTTCATGTGGCCGTGCGCTAAAGTGAAACTGGACGATGTTCACTAGAGACTGACCGGATGTGATTCTCTGATTTCGGCTGAAACCGAAACCAAACTGAAAGTTAAAAATGACGTTCCACTCAAACCGAAGCCGAAACTAAAAGCGTAACGAGACCTTCGGCCGAAACAAGATGATTTAGATATTTCGAAACTCGTTCGCGCATACGTTCTGCGAACAACGGAAAAATGATGAGGGAAAGTATCCATATTTTGTATTCTTTTTATAAAAAATGAGATTTTCGCGAATATTGATAGATTATCATCTAATGAATACTTTGGCTTTTACCATTTAAATTAAAAAGTACTTTAAAGTTGTTAAATATGTTTTAAGGTAATATGGTAAAACACAATTTTGACCCGGGGGTGGGGGTAAATACATGTAAAATAGACAGTCAGAAACAGCAAGTCATGTTCCATCAGAGCCAAACAAATTTTAAAGCAACATATCGCCATGTGTCCCCCAGAAAACTTCATGCTATAATCCTAGGCCCTCGGCTTTTTCCTTTTTCTTTCTTTTTGGCTCTGGTATGGTAACTTGTGTGTGGGTGTGTGTGTGTGTCTCCTACACACCAGTACATCAATTCATATCAGATTTGCAAAACTCGTTTACAGTTTCTCATTATTCACTTTTTTAATGTGAGTTTTACCATTCAAAAGTGGCCCTCCGCTTTCACACAGGAACAACAACTCTTCTCGGCGCAACAGCGGGAGGCGCTCAACGTTCGCACATTAACTCGACATTTAAACACGATACCCTGAAACAAAACCTCCCCGGGGGTGTTTCGCCTTCACACTCGTCCATTCTCCTCCCTCGGATTCGATCCCCGGACTTTCATATCTTATCGTCGGCGCGGATCTACCTGCAATCCCATCTGAACGCTCGTGAAAGGTCCGCGACACAATGCTCCAAGCCCGTGAAGTTCGCGTCCACGCGTGATAGGCGTTTCCTATTGACTTTTGATGGTCCTTTTGAACACTGACTGTAAAACATGGCCGCTTTTTATTCATTGTCTTCTAGTGTAACCTGCCTTCTTTTGTGTGTTGAGCTATCTACAGATCTTGTGCTGAATACAATCCCCCCAACGCCACCCCCCTACCCTCCAACCCCCCACCTTCCCCGATCATTGCCAGTTCTATTGATTGTGAACTCTGAACTCTGAAGCCAAGACATTTGACTTGAGCATGTGTTTGTGTTTTGATGAAGGGTGCGACTATTCGTACCCGGGTACCAGAAGTGAGAAGTTGGGATTAAAAACTATTAAAAATATAATTTTTGGGTTTGTAAGACAAAATGGGGTACGAAATGAAAGATAATTGAATAGACTATATGTTGGTAAACTTACTTCTTCATTTGAACTAAAATAAACTACCACAAATGACATTTGAATAGCATTGCTCTAATGGGACCCGGGTGCGAATGGCGGGGCTGCGTGTTCGAGGCCATTTTGACTAAATGCTATTGGGATGTTTTTCAATTTCTTCTCGTCTGAAAACGATCATAAAGAAGATGTGTTTAGAAACGCTGTCTAGCAAAGACCAAACAAGGCTTAAGGCACTGGTCCACAACATACTTAGCAGCTTACACGACAAGCCGCCCCCCCCCCTTTTTCCCCTAAAACGTCTATCTTTTAGAACCTCTCATGACCATGACCAGTCCCTGTAGCTTCTATAAACAGAACCTCCAAGGACAAGGCGACCCCACGTCTATAAATAGAACCTCTGATGACCAGCTCCCCCCCCCCACCCACTCTTTTAATACGTCTATGAAATAGAACCTTACCATGACCAGTCCCTGTAGCTTCTATAAACAGAACCTCCAAGGACAAGGCGACCCCACGTCTATAAATAGAACCTCTGATGACCAGCTCCCCCCCCCACCCACTCTTTTAATACGTCTATGAAATAGAACCTCTGGCAGTCCACCGCGTTATTAATAAATTATATATATGTAATAGAACCTCTGATGACCAGTCACCACGTCAAAAATTAGAACCTCTGATGACCAGTTCCCGACGTCAATGAATTAGAACCTCTGATCCTCTGATGACCAGTCCCCTTCGTCCCCAGAATACCACTAACTCTCGCAATGACCAAAACCCAATTCCTGGGAGTCCCCGCTAAGGGACGTATTAAAACAATAACATTTCCAATCCGAGCACGTCCTGTCAGGGACAACAACTCATTATCGACTTATCTTGCGAATAATTGAGGACAGTAAAGGGCCTTGTCCGAACAGGGGAAGTTTCCCAGACGATTATACAATAATTTGGAATACAAATAAATGCTCGCTCCAATTGAATCGCGCGTTTAAACTGGGCAAAAAAAAACGTTTTTCATGGCGTAATTCAATTTGGCGGCACTCGGGACGCCCGGTAGTACGTTTAATTGTCTAGGAGTGCCCGGGAGGGGCGGGCCCATTAGGTGCACATTTGCAATCATAGGAACGCCCCCTCGGCGGTAATAGAATGACACGTCTGCCTGAACAAGGGGAAGACACTCAACAACAATTCAAACAATTAAATTTTCCGTCGCCTTCCCTTGATTCTGCGTAAAGGGGGTCTCTTTGAGGCCGAGTCTAGAACTCCAAGGCACTGCTATGGCTAGTAGGAGCATGGGTCGGAGTAAGGGGATGCCGGGGTCTCTTTTCGGGGGTCTCACGGATCCCAGCCTTACTGACTCGTTGTTGTTTAAGTCATGCGAGCCACATCTTTGTGACTGAAATATTTTCGTCACGTAAAGACAACTCGATGTCACAATGCAAGATGTCATCACGGGAAGATAACTCTTTGTTACGACACATCGTTTTCTTTATTTTGCTTATTTTATTTCTTTTTTTGGTCTCCGAATCCGGCATCCGTTGTCTCCCTTTATTCGCGACTCAAAAGTTAGTTCCCCTCATTTTCCACACCGTTTCAGTGGGGGATAAATTTGATTTGCATGTTAAACCGACACCCGCTGTTGTCTCCCTGCTGGAGTTGACAGAAATCAGTAGGGGCAGCAGTTTGCACGGAGCGGTCAAACTAAATGAATCCGACACAGTTATCTTTGTTTTTGAAGGTTCTCAAGGCGCACTCAAATGGTATCAATATTTTCGACACATATTTAAATGTTTTGTGTTATAGGATATCAAAGCGGGATCACCCTGCACCGCTAAAGTGAACACAATTATTTTTTTTAAATCTATGCTTGGGATTATTTTTTCAAATGTGAATATTTTATGCCTAATGCTGCTACCAGTATTGTGTTAACAATATACGTGGTGATGGCTAGCTATCGCTTAAAAGACATTGTGCGCCATACTTTTAAAGGGGTACGGTACAATGTATAACCTTCCCCTAATTAAACATGGACTTAAAAAAAGGCATTTTAAAAAAAAAGAAACTTTCTCATTACCCGCAAAGGTTTACTTGTGGCCCAAGATGGCGGGCTCTGTTTGGGATAGGCCACAAGACATGACCAGATCAAGTTGGACTCAATCAGCCCATTCACCGCAAGCTTGACCACGGCCCAAGGGATCCACCGACCGCAATTGTCCAGCCCGTCCATTTAGGGGGACGCCAGCATTGTCTGGGGGTCTAGAGCCATTCCCTCTCACGACCGGGCCCTCTTTGCGGTATGTCTCGCTCTTTTTACGGCTAAAACATTCGCATTCAGAATGGGACAACTACACCATTCAAACGGCGACTGGCGACCCCTTCAGCGTGTATAATTTATTTCGTTTCCATCGAAAAAAGAGAGAGACTGTGGAATTAAAGGAGACGTTGTTGCTTTTGTCGCGGCGAAGATCCGTCCATTCCAACACCTGAATCTTTTGTCGCATGCACACGGGCGGTAACTGATGCCCGGCTTTGAACACAAGCTCCTCGCGGAGAGAGAATAATCTCCTCTTTGCTTCTGTTGACCTTCGCGAAGGGAGATAAGGCGAGGTTTTGTCCGGAGTGACAATGGAAATTACAATGTGGGAGAGAAATCCGAGTCTTCTCCCTTTGCTGCAAGACACGATGGCGGAACGCGACCACAAGGGGTTTTCGGGCGAGACTCCATTTTGTGATCTTCTCGACATGGTTGTAAAACCGGCTTTACTTCACCGTGTTCGTCCACAGCAGCACTGATCTGGGTGAGAGAAAAGCCGTTGGTCGTAAAACAGAAGGTGCATATCGAGAGAACTGGCTGATTTTATCACTGCCGGCACACATGCTCGGTTGCTTTTGTAACACTTCACCCACTTTTAGTGCCCACTTCTCTCGCCATTTAGTTTTGACCTAACGTCGCTGGGGCAATATTTTGATGACTTTGGTTGTTTTTTTTGTAATCAAGCCGATGCATCCGTCCTTCTTGAAAGCTCCATGTTGCAGCTTTTGAATGACATCTTTTCAATAATCGTAAAATAAGAACAGCTAAGGCGCAGTGCTTTTCGAACCTTTTAAATCATTTCGCGATACAGAAAGTCCTTTTTACCAGTAAACCGGGGCGCTTAACTCACAAAATTAAAAGCATACACAGACAGAAAGTACAATAATGACATATGTGGTGACACAAAATATATGATATGTTGTAACACAAAATGTATATGGTGACTCAAAAAATAACGAAATATGTGTTGACACTACAATAATGAAATATGTGGTGACACTACAAGAATGAAATATGTGGTGACACTACAATAATGAAATATGTGGTGACACTACAAGAATGAAATATGTGGTGACACTACAAGAATGAAATTTGTGTTGACACTACAATAATGAAACACGTGGTGACACTACAATAATGAAACATGTGGTGACACTACAATAATGAAACATGTGTTGACACTACAATAATGAAATATGTGGTGACACTACAATAATGAAACATGTGGTGACACTACAATAATGAAACATGTGTTGACACTACAATAATGAAACATGTGTTGACACTACAATAATGAAACATGTGTTGACACTACAATAATGAAACATGTGGTGACACTACAATAATTAAATATGTGGGGACACTACAATAATGAAATATGTGGGGACACTATAATAATGAAACATGTGTTGACACTACAATAATGAAATATGTGTTGACACTACAATAATTAAATATGTGTTGACACTACAATAATGAAACATGTGTTGACACTAAAATAATGAAATATGTTGTTACACTACAATGACGAAATGTGTGGTGACACAAAAATATGTGGTGACAAAAAATAGGTGGTGACACAAAAAATATGTGGTGACACAAAAAATAGGTGGTGACACAAAAATATGTGGTGACACAAAAATATGTGGTGACACAAAAAATATGTGGTGACACAAAATATGTGGTGACACAAAAATATGTGGTGACACAAAAAATAGGTGGTGACACAAAAATATGTGGTGACACAAAAAATGTGGTGACACAAAAATATGTGGTGACACTACACAAAACATGAAAAACATTCATTGCTTTTGTTTTTTTATATATTTGACATTTTTTAAAACAATAATAGCATACATTTCTAAGATGGGTGTCAGTACACACTGACAGTGTCAGTGTGTAATTGAAAACTAACGGTAAAACGTGTGCGAGTTTTCAAAACCTGTGACTTCTGAATAAATCGCGAAGAAACCCAGTCATTGGCCAACATCCCGCTGACTCGATCATTAATTGAAACTAGCCGTTCGTCAAGAAAAAAATATCTTTCATTTGCAGTTTGAAGTTATCAAGCCGTGAAATCTTGCCAACTCGATTTAAAGAACGGTGGACTTGTTTTCTCAAATTTGGGTAGAGACATTATTTGAACGGTAGCGGAACAAGATTATTTAAGACTGCCACTCGCTGATTGTGTTAATTGATTTATAGGCAAAGATACGTTCAGTCGCTGGTTTATCTCCCTCCAACAAGGCAGGGGGAGGGGGGGATGTTATCACGAGCAGAATATATTAACGTCAGTTTCAAATAAATGTGTATTGCATGAACAAGACTTGGAAACTTTTCCTTTTCGCTTTTCTTCTACTATAACAGACCATTCCTCATTTTGTTATCATCAATAGTGTGTTTCCCTTTACCTTTGAAACGTATCCATTGTACCCGTAGGTGAACTTTAATTGGAATAACACGCCGCGTTTGTTGTTTTTGGTTTAAAACATATAAGTTTAACAATGCGGCGAAGCTCACGATCAAGTGATGCCATCTGTCCTCACCGCCACTACATAACTATTACACTGTTGGGCGCACCGCTTACTCCCACAACAAAGCTATGAATTTTCGTCCCACGGCAACCAAGGAGCTGTTACATTTGGACCCACGCCCGCGGTCCACAACACAGCAATGCTATCTGGAAACAAGACCAACATCCACGCGCATTACATTAGGACCTACATCCGCTATGAGGCTTCGACATTAGGAACTACATCCACTATGAAACTATGACATTAGGAACTACATCCGCTATGAAACTATGACATTAGGAACTACATCCGCTATGAAACTATGACATTAGGAACTATATCCACTATGAAACTATAAAAATTAGGAACTACATCCGCTATAACACTGTGATATTAGGAACTACATCCGCTATGAAACTATGAAATTAGGAACTACATCCGCTATGAAACAATGAAATTAGGACATACGTCCGCTATGAAACTATGAAATTAGGACCTACATCAGCTATGAAACAATGAAATTAGGACATACATCCGCTATGAAACTATGAAATTAGGAACTACATCCGCTATGAAACTATGACATTAGGACCTACATCCGCTATGAAACTATAAAATTAGGACCTACATCCGCTATGAAACTATGAAATTAGGACCTACATCCGCTATGAAACTATAAAATTAGGACCTACATCCGCTATGACACTATGAAATTAGGACCTACATCCGCTATGAAACTATGACATTTGGATCTACATCCGCCATGAGGCTTTGACATTAAGGCCACTTTCTACTATCAAACTATGACATTTATGAAACTATGACATTATGAACTACATACACTATGAGGCTTTGACATTAGGAACTACATCCCCTTTGAGGTTTTGACATTAGGACCACTTTCCACTATGAAACTATGGCATTAGGACCACCATCCACCATGGAGCTATTGCATTTTGACCCAAACGCATGACGCAGTTATGACATTAGGACCCACTACCCACCCCCACCACCCATCTATGACATCGGACCAACGACCTAAATTCACCCCGCAGTTATGACATTAGGACTTACGACACACATCCACAACGCAGCATGACTTTAGGACCTACAGTAACCACGGAGTTAAGACATTGCGACCCATCACAGCCGTCACGGAAATAAGACATGAGACCCACAGCCATCACTTAGCTAAGACATTACGATCCACGTTTACCACGGTGTTAAGATATTTGGACCCATGACCCACCACAGCTATGATATTTGGACCCATGGCCCACCACGGAGCTATGATATTTCGACCCATAGCCCACCACGGAGCTATGATATTCGGACCCATGGCCCACCACGAAGCTATGATGTTGAGACCCATGGCCCACCACGAAGCTATGTAAAAAATGTCAGTTCAGAATTGAAGCCAAAAAAAAAATGCTAACACAAGATCCGCGGCCGTGATACGAAAAATGATCTTTGCTTGTCAATGGTTTTCTCGCTGACCGCAGAGCTTTGGTCCACAAATATGAATAGATGGAAACCTGACCCGTGATCTCCTCCCACTGACCACTATTGACCAGTGATCGGACCCTCCCGAGGTATGTTTGTCTAATCTAAGCCAGCATCTTTTCACGATTGACACAGGTTTGAGCAGTACTCGGGTTGGTATGGAAGAAATGGTAAGGACCGCCACGGGCAGCTCCGTAACTAAGGGTGGGTGCTGTGTCGATATCTTGGGCCAGGGGTGAAATATTTAACGGTTGAGGTGAGGGGGTCGAAAGAAATGGGATTTTAACCCCCCAAACTCATATTTAAAAAAAAAAAAAAACTGGATTTGTGTATGGGAAGTACATTCAATCCGTAACAAATGACTGAATGGCAACGAGTAAATATTACAACAAAATAATTCTCCGTTCAACGCCGGGTTTTGAAAAAATACCCGCACCCGATGTTACCATACAAAAACACACACAAAAAGTTAACCTGCTCATTTTGTATAATATGCAACGAAATCTACTAACCCTTTGTCCAAGTGAGAGCTCGTTGCCTTCATCAACCGTTTGTGTCAAGAGTAAAAAAAAACAACTAATAGGAACAGGCAGTTACCGGATTCCGGAATAGAGATGACTTTGTAATAATAATAATAATAAGTGAGCTTTTGTTCGCTGTGTGACAGAGGAAAACGAACAGTAACAACACCGAATAATAGTCGCCTGCCCCTTAAGAAAAAAAAATGAACGTTTTACCCGAGTTCAACCGTCGCGCATGGCGCACGCTGTGTGACAGCTTTTGTTTGTTTCATTACTCTGTACTATTTATAAAAAACATGTTGAGGGGGGGGGGGGGGGGGGGGGGGGGAGGGCGGTTGTGAAAAGGAAGCAGGACACACCAGGAGCAAAGTATATGTAAGAGATGTAAATTAACGGCTTTCAAAAGAATACACTTATTTATTTAATCTACACGACATTGTTCAGCTTGGAACTTTTTTTCTTTTTTTAAAAAGAAATATACGACCTTGGCTTAAGACATACGCCGCTCCTTCTTCGATATTTTGAGGGCCCGCGATCAATGTATTGATTGATCATTCTGGCTCTTATTTACCAATTTTGATGTACCAACTGCATGCGCACATTGATATTGAGGGCCCGCGATCAATGCATTGATTGATCATTCTGGCTCTTATTTACCAATTTTGATGTACCAACTGCATGCGCACATTAATATTGAGGGCCCGCGATCAATGCATTGATTGATCATTCTGGCTCTTATTTACCAATTTTGATGTACCAACTGCATGCGCACATTGATATTGAGGGCACGCAACGTTAGTTCACAAGTGTGTGTGTGTGGCGAACAAACACACTCCGTCACATCACGTGATAACAGCACACTGGACTTGAAAGTTGTTTATGAAGCCACGAGTCGTTCTGACCACACTACACGGAGTTAGCCGAAACCTTCGCAGTAGGGTTCAACTCCGCGCTACGCTTGAACGGAGTCGGGGAAGACCAGCCCGGGATTCAGTGACCACGTCCCCCCCTCCCCCCCCCCACCCCCAGCGTCATTATCCCCCAAGTATTTCCCCTTGAGAAAACAGAGCTTGCAATGGCGGGTCCGTACACTGTCGTCAATGCTGGTTTGTTTGGAAAGTAGTCACTTTAGCCAAGTTCAAGGCAACACAAATAAACTGTCCACATGTGGCTCGCATCGAGGCTGTGGAACTCAAGACGTCAATGGGAACCAGAAATCTGTGGCGAACCCAACAGCCTCGTACCATCTCTACGGCCACATGCACACACGCGCACACACACACATACTAAATAACCCCATCGATGCACTCCCTCGACAGATATGATTAAAGACTATGGATGGTTTTGCTGTGAGTTAAGTTTTAACAATGTAAATATAATGATTTAATCCTTGATATAGTTTATACTTTTCTGACCTCATCGATTTATGCATGATCCCGTAATGAGTCCTGGGTTGAAATATGTGGGTTTTAAAAAATAGTTTTGTTAGTGTTATTTATGTATTACTTTGGAGGTCCTGATTTTAAGATGGATTTTTAAGGTCAGTCTTTACCAGAGGCGTAGCTAAGGGGGGGGGGGGGGGGCAGGGGGGGGGGGGGAAGGGGTACAGATGTCCCTGGGCGCCAGACTAGTTAGGGGTGCCAAAACGTGGTTTGATATTATAACTATTGATGAAAATAATGGGTTTGAGAGTTTAAAAAAAAGAAAGAGGCGCTCTAAAATAAATCTTGCCCCCCCCCCGGGCGCCAAACACTGTAGCTACGCCTCTGGTCTTAACTAATTTCTGGAAGAAGGAAAAAAAAAAGAAAATGAAAAGCGTCTCTTTTAATGTAAATTATACTATATACAGTTTATACAATGGACTTCCTTAAAGCCTTAACGTCGAAGCATTAGATTTATGCAGATCCACCGCTGGTATAGAGTGTTCAATCATATCATTATTATGTTGCCGTCTTTTGTTGTAATCACAATGCGAAGATCCCGCCAAGGATATCACTTTAATCGTGTACAGCACATTGCGTCCACCTCGCGATGATGAGTGCCGAGACGAGTGCGCTGCTGTTTGCAATACGGAAGTGGTGGCAGCCGTTTAGCACAGGCATTCTCCAACTTTCATTGCAGGAACGCATAGGCCGACCGTGGCCTTCCACTGGGAAATCGCGTGTTTTACTAACTGGAAAAGTCGTGGAAGTTACGAGATAATAGCCGTTACTCTCTATAAATAGTAACAGACGTAACTGCACGTGTTTGTAACTACATCTTGTGCCGCTCACGCTCAGCAATACACCAGAACCCCTGAGCCAGATTTCTCTGTGAATATTGCAAGAGCGAGAATAAATCTTTGGTTCCTCTCTTCGCGCCCATCAGGAAAAGATAATACCATTTTTTAGTAAAGAGTTCACTGCCCCTGATACCTGTTCAATAGCCGTATGACTTGCAGACTGGCGGGCTCAGCGCTGGATAGAAGACTAAGCGATGACATCTGGATGCTGGATACAATGCTAGCATACACACACTGATACACACACGAATACTTTGCCCATGTGGGGGCAAGACATGAGAAGAAATAGAGGGTTTGGTAAAAATAAAATTGGGTGCTAGTCCTGAATGACTTGGATGATTATCATGGAATTATTTTTGGGGATGTGTTTGTGCAATTCAATTGCTTGGTGGTTCTATTGCTTGGTGCTGCTGAGTGATACGATTGTGCGGTGCTCTGTGGTTGGGAGCAGGAACGTCATTTCAGTTTTTTTTAAAGGAAAAAAAAAAAGGGGGGGGGCTGTGTGTGTGGGGCAGTGTGTGTGTGTGGGCACATTGGTATAGTGTGTGTGGGGCAGTGTGTATGTGGGCACATTGGGGTAGTGTGTGGGGGCACAGTGGGGCAGTGTGTGTGTCTGGGCACATTGGGGCAGTGTGTGTGGGCACAGTGGGGCAGTGTGTGTGTGGGCACAGTGGGGGAGGGTGTGCGTGGGCACAGAAGGGCAGTGTGTGTGTGGAGAGAGGGGGGCAGTGTGTGTGTGGACTAACTTGGGCGGCTTATTGAGTTGTTTATTACTGGAGGCGCCACAGCACAAAACAATCTAAATAAAACGTGCAAATTCGGGGAGGGGGTGGGGGTTGATGCCTCCATGCCCTACCCAAATGACATCCCTGGTTAGGTGCTAGTGTGTATTTTCATGTGTATGTATAGATTATATGCTGACTTATTTGGGATGTGGGTGGGGTGGGTGTGAGTTAAAAAGGAGTAAATCATCATGAAATGTCTTCATCTACCATGATTACTAGAAGTCTTCATTCAATTTTTTTTTTTCCTTCAAGGAGCGGATCGCAACCCAGACTTTGTCAAAACATAAGCGTCTAAGTCTATTACTTTGACATATTATAACTTGCTAGACCATCATTAAACATGACAGCTAAACTTCCAGTGATGTAAACCTATAACTTGACGAACCAACTAACTTCTCACCTAGAGAAGATGTATATCCCAAACACCATCTTACACCCAGGCCATTCTGTCTCAATAACTTAAACTTATCTCCAGGCCTTGATCCTCACACCAAACCCCTTTAACGCCAACCCACAGAACCTATAAAATTAACATAATCCAAAGTAATATTCTGTTCATGAACAATTGTCGTTTGTTCCAGGCCAGCTATGGCTTTTGTCTTCCGCCACCTGTACATCTTGTAATCCCCGGCTTGGATGCGTCGTGCCCAACAATCCCCCCATTCTGGGCTTTGTAAAGGCGGCCTGCATCAACCCTCTGTAGTCGCCGGATGTTGGTTAGCACTTGAATGTCCAAAAAAAGGAAGCAAGAAGAGTTACAGGTCGTTTTGTGTCTGTGAATAGTTTGTGCCGTTTTTTGTTCGTATGTCTGCGCGTGTGTTTGTTTGTGTATATACGTATGTGTGCGCGCGCGTGTGTGTGTACGTGTGTGTGTCTGTGTTTGTGAGCCTGCAAGTATAAGGAACATCTACAAGTGGTATCTGGGTCATCGGAAGATGTCTCCTAGAATTATCTTTTGATGACGCGGGTCACGACAAAGCAATACAGTTTTTTGTTGTTGTTTTTTTTTTAAAATCATCTTGAGATCTTTTTTGTGGCCATGCTTAAATGTTCGGGATGCCCGAAACCCGTGGTCTTAAGTTAATGTCAATTGTCAAACTTTAAACCCAAGGGAGCCAAGTATGCGTAGATGCAATTGGTCTATTCAATAGCCGTTTCCATTTCTGTGAGTGTGTCTTATTATTTAAACATCAGGCATATAGGCACAGTTTGAGAGCGGCTGTGTGCTGATACAGCAATACGCACTGGACCATCTTAAATTCATGGTGCATGACAGCATGTCCCACCCCATCGCTTCAATCGGGTTATTTAGTTGCTTTTATTCAACTTTTTAAGTTTAATTACTTAATGCGTAGGTCGTTCCTTCAAATATAGGTATGCTGTATGTAATATCTTTTTCTTTATTTTTTTTTTTTTTTTTTTTTTTTGGGTTGGGGGGGATACAATTTTTGCCATTTTTAGCAGGATATCTCTAGTTTTATGTATAAGTAAATTAGTATCGCAGTTCATTGAAATCATCAGGTAACACATTCTCCCTTCGTGTAAAAAAAAAAAAAATCGACAACAAAGAACACTTTTGGAAAATAGAGTGCATTAATAATAAATGCCTTAATTTGACCGCCTCACTTAAGAAGTGCACCGGATGACCTTTTCCCCCACTCTTGGCTTCTGCTACTGCCATTTCCGTCGGCGGGGATCAAATCCGTGCACTCCTGCTAAAACATTCCTGCGAGTTCTCCGCCCTTGAAAACGATTGTCTCCCTTGGTAGAGCGTACCACCAAAATGTATTTCCAATAATTGACACCTGTGTCAACAGAGTAGCCGCTCTTAGGGAAATAATTAGCCTCCGTCATCTTGTGGCTAAATGATTTTAATCGCCACATGCTCCATGTCAACAATGGCCGCCCACTGTTATGGGGCAGCAACTTTGGGGAAGAGATCCTCGTCGACTCGGTGATTCATCCTGTTCTTTTTTTGTTTCACCATCATTTACCACATGCACTTAGCGATTGTTCAGCTTATATTTATAAATAACAAGGGAAGAAAGTGAAAAAGATGTGATCAGCAGGTGTTCTTAAAATGTGTGGTTCCACCCCCACCCACTTCGATTTTTTATTACGACCCAACGCCCACCCGCAAATGACGCCCTCACCTTTCATATCCTTTATTCACCGCCGCCCAGTAAAAAAAAAAAAAAAAATTTTCTCTTTATCCCCCCAGAAAAAAAAAAAAAAAAAAAATATTTCTCTTTTATCCCAGGAGGCCCCCCCCCCCCCTCCTTCATTTGCATAAGCCTAACCGTAAAAATCAGGTACACTAATAACATAACGCAGGGGATTGCCATCGGACAGTTCTATTCAGCTTCATTGTGTTCATCATCTGTTTTGGCCCAGACACATGTTATAAACGATAACCTGGGCCGAATGTGTCATCTATTTTATAGGCTTAGATCTTTTCCCTTTTCGCCATCTTGGGGAGTTTACCATAAACGACAAGAGAATTATGGCTGTTTTTTTTGGTGTTTTTTTTTTAACCGCTAATTGTAGATTACTCCATTTTTAAAAACGCAAAATTTCAAAAAGGGCTGTCAGCTATTTTTAAAAAATATATATTATTGTTGCTCGTATTAAGCGCCATGAAAACGATCAGTCCTAACAGACCCCTGGACAACTCTTTGGTAAAAAAGTTTTTTTTTTATCATTTCAAAAAATATGTATTTAATATCAATAAGTAAAACAGCCTGAAGCGGTCTCAACAATTTTTGGTCACGTAAAGTGGTCTGAATTACTTTAGAGCTCTAGTCTTCTAAGTATGGAAAGGATAAGACAATGTCCATCCTATCATCTCAGATCCCATCATGGATCCACCCAATGAGCCAGATGTATGCCGGCTCCACATTCTATTCTGCATGTCTTGACCTACAGACAAGCGCATGTAACTCAGCGCAGAGCTGATGGCTAATTCTGACGAGTTGTTTGCCCCATTCTCCCGGGCAGGTGCACACCCCCCAACAATGGTGAAACCCAACTCCCTATTAAGCGGCATTAGCTTTGCGCGATCCATCACTACCCGGTTGGTGGGACGAGTAGCGAGTGCTCTCTCACTGGGAGGTGGGTTCTGCCTGGCTTCACTCCCCTCGCCGCGTGCTGGCCCCGACTTCATCAATGAGAGCACTGGATTCTCACTAAAGACGGGAGAGCACCCAGGTTGTGACGACTGGATTCTCACTAAAGATGGTAGAGCACCCAGCTTGTGACGACTGGATTCTCACTAAAGATCGGAGAACACCCGGCTTGTGACGACTGGATTCTCACTAAAGATGGGAGCGCACCAAGTCTGTGACTTTTGTATTTCAGTAAATATGGCAGAGCACCCAAACTGTGACCAGTTGAATTCTTACTAATGATGGGAGAGCACCAAACCTGTGACAACTGTATTCTCACTTAAGCTTGCAGGGCACCCAACATATGACAATTTATTCTCACTGCAGATGAAAGAGGGCACCCAACTTGTGACTCGTGACCACTGGATTCTCAACTAAAAAAGGGAGAGTACCAAACTTGGGATATATTTCTCCACGAAAATTGGAGAGCGCCAACTAGTGACGGACTCTCACCGAAGAAACGTTCATATGACTCAAGATTTGGTTCATAGCTTGCAGCTGGCATTGTCCTAACTCCTGTGTTCTTAACAGCACACTTCGTTACAACATATCCCTACTTCAGAACGAAGCTGTCCCACACTGACACGACGCTTCCAGGCTTTCTTTCAGCTACATCTCTGGGTTGGGGGAGGGGGGAGGGGGGCAGTGGGGGAAAGCCCGTCTCCCCCCCTCCCGGAGCAAAAATATGTCCAACAATAAATCAACTGGAACTGTTGGCACCGTCCCCCCCCCCCCCCCAAAAAAAAAAAAATAAACGCCCCCCNAAGTGCCCCCCCCCCCCGGGGGGAAAATGTCTGAAAGAAACACTGGATGCTTCCGATGGTCTAGAGCAGTGTTATACCACTATTGCACAAAGATAGCCTACTCTTTTAATGGGGTAGCTTATTTTGAAACAATGACATTTTTAAATTGATATCTCCCTTGGTATTATAATCAAATTGTAAGAATGTAAAAAATTATTTCTCCTTTTCGTACTATTTTCAAAGCCATTTAAAAAAAATAGATATCTCCTTTTGTACGATTTCCAAAGCTATTTAAAAACTGATAACCCCATTTTTACTATTTCCAAAGCAATTTAAACTGATAACCCCATTTTTACTATTTCCAAAGCAATTTTAAACAAAATGATAACTCCTTTTGTACTAATTTAAAAGCCATTTAAAAATTGATGTCTCCCTTTACTTTGTAATATTTCTAGAACCATTTTAAAAAAAAAAAATGATAGCTCCATTAGTACTATTTCCAAAGCCATTAAAAAATATCAAGGATAATCTACAAGTGTTCATGAGTCCAACCATTATGTGGTTGCTTTAAGCTAAATCAGTAAATCAATTTGTGTGGGTTTTTTTTTGTTTTGGTGTTGTTGTTCTTGTTTTTTTTGTTTTTGAGACAATCACATGAGGTCATTGACGGACAATGCGCTTGCATGCAGAGACCGACCGAATTTGATTTTTGGGGGGGTTGAGTTTCGCCCGAGACCGAAAATTATCTTGTGGCAAGACGAAACAGAAATTCGGTCGGCCTATGGTTGCATGACCAAAAAATGACATGTTTTCGTCTATAGTTTGTTGTTGCTGTTGTTTTTTTTTCCCATCCATGTGCATCAGATAACAAGCCATTTGTCTTATTATCACTTAGATCTACTGAAATTTTCACGTTTTAAATAAATAATTTTTTTTTTTTTTTTTTTTTTGCTATCAATATTTGTAAATTATGCTTTGGATACATAGCCAAATAATTATTTTTACCTAATGCTTTCCTGAGTATATCTCCACTTTCTGTTTTTGAAATTTTCTCGTTTTAAATAAATAATTTTTTTTTTTTTTTTTTTTTGCTATCAATATTTGTAAATTATGCTTTGGATACATAGCCAAATAATTATTTTTACCTAATGCTTTCCTGAGTATATCTCCACCACCGACATTAACCCCATCATGTTCTACATTTGTTTCTTTCCTTCTCCGAATTTAGCTATGTTTTGTGGGCCCCCTCCCCCTCCCTCCCCCGCCCCCCCCAACCACCACCCCACCCTCCAACGGGGGCCACAAAAGAGTCATTTAATAACAGAACAGTTCCATTCGTGGGCCGTACGTTTTAATGTGGCATCATGAGCCCGAGACATAATATTATTTCAATGGGCTTGAATACAACCCATTCAAGCCATGGAACGTTGATTCCCCCCGCGCCTTTTGAGGCCGGCTCTTGTTTCCTGTCAACGTCTCAATGTTGGCGAGTCATCCCGCCATTCAGGTCTTTGCGTGTTGCTAAACAATAATCGCGAACCCGATGTGTTGCGTCGCCTTTTCAGATGTAAATCATTAGCAAGGAGGCCTCGAGTGGGATCAAGAATTTTTGTGTGAAAATGTCTGGAGTATATTGGTAAATGTTACTCCTGGCGTGAGAGGGCATTTCGGGGTTGGGCGACAGGGCTCGGAAAGGGCTTGTGGGCGGGGGAGGGGGGGGGAAGGGGGGTTTGAAAGTTGGGGTTGCAAAATTTTTCGGCGAAACTAACGTATATGGGCGCTTAACGAAAGCATTTGACTTGCATAAGTTTTTATGTTTGTGAAAATGTGATTGCATTGTAGACATGACTACAAAGACGTCATGGTGGCCTAAATCCAAGTATGCATTATAACATACGTCATAGAAATGTCTATTCAAATCTGAGTTGATAAAATACACCACAGGTACGTCTATTCAATTCTGAAATCAAGAGATACGGTCTCTTATTACCCAAATCCTGTTTTACATTGCGGTGTTTAGTGTTGTTAACAATTCTCTTATAGTTTAAGTATATATGATTTTAAACTAACAATAATAACATTAACCCAAGTATGGGAATGCTTGTCTCCGCGTCAAAGCAATAAGAACCATTCACAATTTAGAGGGAAGCCTGAAGAAATACAACTACGGAATGAGAGCGTTCACTTTATGTTATTGTTCTTCTTTAGATTTCCATCTACCCTTTCTATTTATACTATTTAATATGAACTGCCAACTTAACCTTCATACTAACTAATCTGCTACCCTAGCCATATCTGTTTTTGATCGATAGACCTGACAACCTAGCCACATTCAAACAAAGCTACATTTAAACGTCTCAGGACAGCTTAACTGCTAACTGACTTTCTACTTTCAAATTTTAAAGCCATGATTAATCTGACCATCAATGATCTGATTATCAATGATCTGACCATCAATGATCTGACTATCAATGATCTGACTATCAATGATCTGACTATCAATAATCTGACTATCAATGATCTGACTATCAATGATCTGACTATCAATGATCTGACTATCAATGACCTGACTGTCAATGATCTGCCTATCAATGATCTGACTATCAATGATCTGACTATCAATGACCTGACTATCAATGATCTGATTATCAATTAACTGACTATCAAGCATCTCACTATCAATCATCTGACTATCAATTATCTGACTATCAATGATCTGCCTATCAATGACCTGACTGTCAATGACCTATCAATGATCTGACTATCAATGATCTGACTATCAATGATCTGACTATCAATGATCTGACTATCAATGATCTGACTATCAATGATCTGACTATCAATGATCTGACTATCAATGATCTGACTATCAATGATCTGACTTTCAATTATTTTACTGTAAATTAATGATCTAACTATCCAACTAAACAATTTTTTTTTACTATTACTCTCATCAAAGCCAACCCCACCCCTGACCTCCCCAAAAACCATCCAACCCTCTACCCAGCACTCAGCACTGAAGCACTAACGAAGCCCCCGGCACGAGAAAGAGAGTAGTCGAGGAAAGATTTTTCAATTTTCTTGCCAACAATCGAGGAATCAGCTGCTATAGAGCCCGTGTTGATTTGGTTGCATCTCGCCACAATAGCCCTCGAATGGGCCTCGATATTTCCCTCAATGCGGCGTATTTGTCGCGTTTGGGCCATTATAGCACATGAAAGACTCGTTTTTCCTTACGGAGATATTGGCCATTCAGCCCCATTGACGGTCGCACCGGAGACTTTTGTTCGGCCTTCAATGGCAGCCTTCCAAGGGAGACCACTGGCTGTATTCATCCCCTATGATTCGCTTGTTATACTAAATTACGGAGCGCTGCTAAAGAAACGGAACGAATTAATACTATTGAAAAACACCACGAAAGACATTATAATGAATATTATGCTTTTTTTTTTATTTTTGCCATCATGTGCCAACGTTTCTATACCTTTTTTGTGTGTTCTTTTCACCGCGTGAAAGGGACTGTGGCGGGCGGAGAGAATGCCAAGAAAAGAGCTCAAGACTCGGTGTTTTGTTGTGTTCGTCTGTGTGATAACTGAAAGGCAACCGTCCACAAAGCGGTCTCGTTTCATCAAATGTGAAATATCTGTCCCGGAGTATACAGTGTGTATTGGTCATTGTCTTGGGTCTGCTGTTGAAATTGTCTGGTCTGTAGGTCGGACCTATACATTACAGGTTTTGTTGCAGGGGATAGCAGCTCGTTGACATGCCGTCCGACATTTCAGGGGCTTTGTTGCTTTTATTTTACTTTATTTTGTTCAGTTGTATAGTGTGATACGTCTCGCTGCCCACCATCAACACCACATTATAGACGTCGCACTGCACAGGCCTAGACTCACGAAACAACCACAGATCATGGGATCTCTCTCCTTTTCCGGTGCATAAAGTGGGATCCCTTCCCGTGATTCTTCTTCGGGATTTAGTTTATTTAGACCTTAGCGATTACCCCACCTCCCCCCCCCCTCGCCCGCTATAATAGATATGATATGCGTTTATCTTTTTCTTAATTAATAAATTAGTTATTCAGTCTTCTCATCCTTTGACCGATTCCCACCCCTCCCCTCCCAGATACTTCAAAGCTGCTGACAGTATGTGTTAGTGTGCTATACGTTATTGTTGTATGCGCTGACGACACACAACCCTCCCCTCCCACTGACCTCAAATGTGCTGAAAGCATGTGCGAGTGTGCAATATTTTATTGTTACGTGCACTGACGACACACAACCTCCCACCCCCTCCCACTTACCTTAATTGTGCTGAAAGTATGTGCGAGTGTGCAATACTTTATTGTTACATGCACTGACGACACACAACCTCCCACCCCCTCCCACTTACCTCAAATGTGGTGAAAGTATGTGCGAGTGGGCAATACTTTATTGTTACATGGACTGACGACACACAACCTCCCCCCCCCCCACCACTTTTCCAAAAAGGGGCGCCGTGTTATGACAAAAAGAGTATGTTCTCCATTAACTGAAACTCAACTATAGAATTCATCTCCAGAGCTTTCTTCCATTGAGCCAGAAACAAAGGCAACAACATTTTCATTTGGCACTGCGATCGGTCTGGGTGGGTAGGGGGGGGGGCAGTGTGTGGAGGGGATGTTTGGGAGGCGGGTTGCTTTGCGGGTCTGTCGATTCTGTTTTTGTTGTGTTTTATAGTAATCTCCCTTGACCAGCTCCAGCGCACCATTTTGTGAATAGCAACCGGGTTATAAATGATTCCCTATTCTCACGATCATTTTCTGTCCCCCCCTCCCCCGCCATTATTCCCACACAATCTCGGGCCTGCTGTTACATTCTTCTCAACATAACAAAACCTATTGTGGACCACACAAAGGCCAACTCCCCCCTCCCGCCTTCCCCCTCCGTACCTTTCTTTTATTTTCTATCCTCCTTTTCACCGGCGATGAAAATTCTCCCTCGGACAAAAGCCCGCAGATCTTCCGATGAATGCGGCCCTACACCGCCGGACAATGGACCATATATCCGCAGCACCCGGCGACATTGTAAAGGCGGGCGATGCGTAGCAAAAATTATTAAATCATTAGGAGAGCTGCCATTGTGGGCGACACAACGTGGGCGCGGGGGCCGGGTAGAGGCGATAAGCACCAACATGGCCGCCCTCTCATTGAGTCCCGGTCAGGCCAAACGCACCGGTGGCCCCAGGAATAAAGTTCCAAGCGGTTTCTTGTTTGTTTTTTGTTTCCCTCTTCCACGTAATACCTAGGATTATAAGACGGCCTCGCTTTGGGAAGGCTTTCGCTCAAAACGAGATTTTAATGGCGCTGTTTTGCAAGCGAGGTCTCTAAAACGCGTCGGTTTTCTTTGTCAAGCCCAGGGGCTTTAATGCGGCGTCTGTTCATTGGAAGAAAATTAAAACATCTTGCTGCTGCACTGAGACCCTATCACACGATTATTGGTTTCAGTGGACGGCTTTTGTCGATTTGTTTTATGTAGAAGAGATTGTTTTTAAGAAAGTGTTTGTTGTACTAATGTTTATTGTTTGCCCGTAGTTTGGGGGGTGAAATGGTAGTCCAGACACGACTTTGAGTCTTTGTTACTGTTGGAAGACAAGGCTGTAGATTTTTGTGAAATGATAAACCAACTGGCGCGATGGAGACCACAGGAACAGGTTTAGGGGGTCCATTTGCTTGGTGGGTGGTGTTGTTTTTGTTTTAGAAAGGATGCGTACATTTTAAAAGTCTTTTCTATAATGTCAGTTTAGGACTTTATTCGGGGATGTTCTGTCTCAAGAACCATGGTAGCCTAAAAGCGATAATCACACACCCATGGTACACACGGAGCAGGCGGAAATTTTACACATTGTAACACATGATATTGATGCACATTTCACCCATGATAGAGACGGCAATTTTACCCAGTGTACAGACGGCAATCTTACTCAATGGTGGAGACTGCAATCTCACCTCTAATACAGACGGAGATCTCAACCATGATACAGAAAGACATCCCTGCCACGGCACGAAATGTGTAAATGTTCTTCGTTGAAGTGTGCTCATTGCTACTTCAAGTATTCGCGTGTCGTGAAATATGTGTTCTGATCTTCAAATACGTCACAAGAATTAATACGAGAGAACACGTAGATGTGCAAGAAATCGTGTGGCGATTCACATTAAATAAAAAAAAAATATGAAAGAAAATTAAGCAGTTTTAAAAGAAGTAGCTTTTAAAGAAAATGTTATAGCCAATAATAACATGGCATGAAATATCAAATTTTGTATTGATATCTTTCTTTCTTTTTTTTTTTAATGTGTTTGTATTTTAAATGAGTCTGCCACAGACCTGCAGGTCTGTAGTCTGTATAGTAGAGGGTCGATTTTCCGAAAGAAAATCGTGACAATAAGCATGTCTTTCTTGGAGCATAGGCGTATAACTAACTCTAGTAAACCGTTCCGACTCCTGACGCACTACCCGATGATGAGTACCATAGTCTATTTGTCTGTGTGTACCTTGTATGTACATGAAACATGATGAGTACCATAGTCTATTTGTCTGTGTGTACCTTGTATGTACATGAAACATAATGAGTACCATAGTCTATTTGTCTGTGTGTGCCTTGTATGAACATGATGAGTACCATAGTCTATTTGTCTGTGTGTGCCTTGTATGAACATGATGAGTACCATAGTCTATTTGTCTGTGTGTGCCTTGTATGAACATGATGAGTACCATAGTCTATTTGTCTGTGTGTGCCTTGTATGAACATGATGAGTACCATAGTCTATTTATCTGTGTGTGCCTTGTATGAACATGATGAGTACCATAGTCTATTTATCTGTGTGTGCCTTGTATGAACATGATGAGTACCATAGTCTATTTGTCTGTGTGTGCCGTGTATGAACATGATGAGTACCATATTCTATTTGTCTGTGTGTGCCTTGTATGAACATGATGAGTACCATAGCGCTATAGTTCTGTATGTACCTTTCATAAGCATGATGAGTGCCATAGGGATGTAGATCTGTATGTGCCTTGTATGGGCATGATAATTTCCATAAGGCTATAGGTCTGTATGTATCTTGTATAACATGATGAGTACCATAGACTATTTGTCTGTGTTTACTTTGTAGGAGCATGATGAGAACCATCGTGCTATAGGCCTGTGCATTCATTGTAGGAGCATGACAAGTACCATAGTGCTATAGGCATGTGTGTACATTGTATTAGCATGATGAGTGCCATAGTGTTATATGACTGTACGTGCCTTGCATGAGCATGATGAGTGTCATAGTGCTATAATGGCTACATTCCTGTTACTATACTTTATACATGTACGCCAAGTGCTACAGAGTTAAATGTCTGAGTCAACACCGCCCTTATTTATTTCCCTGTTCCTAGTATTCCCCAATGACGTATCTATGACAGGCTGAGAATGCCTTCGCACAGCACAAGAAGAAAAGTTGAATAAAGTCTAGCAAGACCTGCAAGTCTGTTATATTGTTGCAGGCCCCGCCCCCTAAGGGAGATAATGAATCCTCAATATTCACACTTAATTATTCTCGCTGCTGAACCGAGGCCACCAGGAGGGATAACTTTTCAAATTGTTGTTTATTATCTTTCTATCTCTGTTCATTATCCCCCTTGGCATGAGCTGCAATCAGATTTTTGTTTTTATTAGGAAATGATTTCTCCAGCTTTAAGTAACTAAAGGGGCGGAACTTTAAAAAACCTCCTCGTTTTTCTCCTGATGAACTTACGATGCCAGCTTGATGGATTAACCTCATGCCAGGCTTAGGCCGCGTTCACATTGAGTTTTTTCCGTGTCTGCTGGGTCAGCGCGTATCTTCGGCAACCCTGGATGGTTTACAACCCCGCACGGCTTTCTGTGTCATGACTGGTCAGTGGTACAAGGACACAATAGGCAAGTCACCTCGACCTCACGCCCTCCAGGGCACAACAGGAAAGTCTATCCGCCCCCCCCCCTTTTGTACAAGTATACAATAAGCACGTCGACCACCACCACCCCCACCCTTACAAGGACACAATAGGAAAGTCACTCTGAACTCACCCCCACGTACAAGGACACTGTTGTAAATTCACTCTAAAACCCCCCTCCTCCCCCCCCCCCCCCCCCCGGAAAAGGACTATAGTTACCCAGACCCCCCTCCCTCCGTACAAGGACACAATGGGCAAGACACCCCGACACCCCACCCCGTAAAAGGACACAATTGGAAAGTGACCCTGACCCTGACCCCATTCTGAAATTCATTGAAAGAATATAATTGATAGAATTGAACTTTTTTTAAAAATGGATATGTTACATATTATATATGGATTACAAACAAAAGGTGTTCTGTCATAGAGTTGAATAATTTCACTAAAACAAGGAAACATTTGTGAATTAATTTCTGCCTTTTGAAAAGTATGTGATATGTATTTTCTTCTACAGTTGTTATTGAAAGCTTCTAATAGTAACAAAATAGATTGTGTAGCCTTTAAAAAAAAATATAATTCGCTGTGCCAAGATGACCAAATGGGATTGAAACAAGGTCACTAAGGAGTTTTCTGCCTTTAACACCCTTCCCCCCCCCCCCCTTTGGTCACCTTCAGTCCGTATAAGATTCGATGAGACCGACAGTAAACCTGCTGAAGGTTTCTCCGAGATCGCGCGTGAACGCAGCTTTGGACACGCTGAGCAGACGGCTCTGCAGAACTCGTCAACGTCACGCCTGGTGCTGCTCACTTCCCTCTTCCATCGTCGGTCATTTGAGTACACGTCACACGGGACAACAGGTCGTGAGGACGAGCTGCTGGTCTGCCCCCGAGCTAGAACAAGGGTTCTCATATCAGGATAATATGTGGGGGGGGGGAGGGGGGACTGCGCTCATGCCAGGTCAAGTAAATAAAGAGTGGAATTTGTTTAGGCTTGGAAAAAACTTTTCTTTTTTTTTTTAAATTCCAAACCTAACCATATCTTGTTCTAATATCAGGTATCGCGGGACACAAAATAATTGCTGGTAATCCATAGACTGCTCGCCGAGTTAGGGCACTTGTTCTAATGTGACGTGTTCCTGGGCACACTTGCTGGTAATCCATCGACTGCCCTCCGAGTTAGGGCACATGATGTAATGTGAGGTATGCCTGGACACACGACTTTTGCTGGTAATCTATAGACTGCTCACCAAGCTAGAATGCAGGTTCTGTTGTCAGGAATCGCTGGACTTGCATCATTTCCAAATAATTTAAGGACTTTTCATTCATTCGTTATAGATGGCGAGACGCAGGGATTATTGTTTAAGCACCATAGTGACACGCAATGATTATTGTCTAAGAGCCACAGAGCCAGGAAATGATTATTGTTCAAGCCCCATAGAGACACACACTGATTATGGTTTAAGCATCACAGAGACACGCAATGATTATTGTTCAAACACCCTGGAGACACAGAATCATTATTGTTCAAGAGCAATAAAGACACACAATGATTATTTTCAAGAACCATGAGCAATTTTGTCATTTAATCCTTGATCAGCTTTGTTATTTAACCCTTGTAAATAAATATTTAAATAATATACTAACAGGTTCTTTGTGTGTGTATAGCTATTAAAACTTTGGAGAGTTTATAACCCAAAGACCAGGCGACTCCCCGAATCTTCATTCTAAATCTTGTTATTTAAGGTGAACAAAAAAAAATTATTTTTAACATTCCAACTTAACGGAAGACTCGAAGAAGTTTTAGGCTTTCAGTAATTTTTTTTTTCTTTTCGTTGAACTTAAATTTTGGTTTCAAGCTTTTCCCCAAGAAGGAAAAAACTTTCTCATGGTACCTTTAAACCAAAGAAAATGTTCCATAAACATTTTTTTGTTTATCCCTCTGTTTGAAACGATTCACCAAGCCCCACAACTGTACATATATATTTGGTTTAAAAATGCCTATCGGAAAGTCCCGTTTTCCTGCCAACGATTGAGGTTCTTCGAATGTCTTCAATTCACGTCGCCCTGCGAGCAGTGTTAAGAAAAACTAATAAACAAACATAGTCACATTGGTGAACTCGTGGGTCAGAATAACACAGCCTTCACAGCCCCCGACGTCGCGGGACACGTTTTCGTTTTTTCGAGATGTTCACAATTTCAGATTCCGAAGTGGAGTGCTCCCACGGCCCAGCGGTTCTCAAATTTACTGTGATGACCCGGAAAAGCGCCTTTATGCTAGAGCGGCCTTCTTTGAGCATGGATTTAAATGTGTTGTTAGCATGTGATCGATGAGTTGTTCATAATGTAGAATGTAGGCAAACATGTTTCTTTAGCAGTGACGCTGTTTCCTTTCTTCCTAACGGCAACTTATTTAAAAAAAAAGAGATGATGAAGAGAACGTTAAAAGCAATGGAGAGTATTAAAATAAACACAAATCCTTCTTTAAAATAGATATCCCCCCTCCACCCTCCCTCTCCTCTGCACAGCTCAAGTTAAGAACCGCTGTGATAGCAATGCCAACGATTGTGAATGGAAGACAATCAGTGTTAAGGATCTTTCAATCCACTGTGTGGTCCACCCATCTGCTATATTTTTCTGTAAATCCGCCTTCTGACAGTTTGGTCCACATCCACTATACGAAAATTCTGTGTGCTTTACACCTGCCCTTTTGGTCTGCACATGGAATGTTTGGTGCACTTCACCGCAGTGTGATTACACGCCTCGACTATGTGGTCCACTCCTCCACTGCATGGTTCCCACATCAACCATGTGGTCCTCACCTCCACTGTTTGGTCCTCACCTCCACTGTGTGGTCCTCACCACCGTTGTGTGGCCTGCACATGAACTGTGAGTTTTGTCATTTCCTTTGTACGGCAACATCAAACGGAGAAAGTGCGCTAATTCACGTTGTCATGTCATGTCATATCATGTCACAAGGAACGCGCGGCAACATTTTACTCTCCACATCCTAACACACCTACTCAAATCGATGCTCTCATAAATTTACATGTACATGTCATTATAACGCGACAATCTTTCACGTCATTCTCGCTCTCTGCATCCGACGATACCTTGTGACCTAGTGTAATGGGTACCTGTATGTCCAGGACAAATTTAAAGCACTGATCAATTAAGCAGTTTGAAGGTGTCTTTCGTGTGTTTTAATGCAGTCTTGGAAATGTAGTTTGCATAAATCTTACAAGGTAACTTGGTCAACCTGCAATGTATCTCTGAAATCACTGCCAAAATGGGTCTCTGTTTTTGTATAACTATATATATATAGAAAGATATTTTCGGTTAAAAAACTTCTAGTGTTATATATGGGAATTTATTTAAGGCACTTGCTGTTTTGGGAGGTGTGTGTGTGTGGGGGGGGGGGGGGGGGATGGCATATCCCTTTAAAAACTTCTATTTAAAAAAAAAATCTTTAAATTAGTACTAGCAATAAACATTTTTGTTTTTTAGATTTAAAAAAAAAACCTGACGTCACAAACTTTTGGAATCCCCCCCCCCCACTCAAAGTGTCAGAAATTCTCAAATCCCTGAGCGTGACGTATTTTCGAACGACCCCTTGTCACAAAAGGTGTACCCAACAAGGACCCTGTCAGAATGACCTGTGACCACTTCCTTTCCCCTCATAAATGTCTTGTGTTCAAAATGTTTTATTTTTGTGCTGAAAATCTATAATGCAATCAAAAAACATTTCCATTTATTTGGATCAATAAAAATAATCTCATCTTATCTTATCTTATAATCAATCTTTTACATTTAAACGTATCAACTGCAGTGCATTTTCTTTTAAGCAGGGTGGGGGTGGACGATATTGGACTCTAATGGGGCGCTTGAAAAAGGGGTGTTGGGAGACTTACAGTTTCAGGTCGCCACCGGACACGAGATCACCAGGGCGTGAGGATCACGTGACTGTCCCAGTGTCCAACTCAGCGCTACTCGGACCATACTCGAGTTTGACACAGTTAAGGAAGTGAAAGAGCTGCGTCCACGCTAGAGTGCTCAATGACCATGCCTCCAGTTGGATGGCTGGATTGGAGAGTCTTTCAACGCGAGTCTGTACTGTCGTGGTGAACATGTGATGGCGTGTGGAGGGAGGGGGGAAGAGAACATCATTTGTTGGATGATGAATGTGTGGGGACTCATGGGTTCTTGTGTTTGGAATCATGTGTTTGTGTGCGGGGTTAATATGTTTGTGTGGGGAGTCATGTATGTATGTTTGGGGAATGTGTGTCTGTATGGGCTATCAAGTGTGGCGAAACATCAGTTTAGATGTAGAAAATATGTGTTTTAACGTATACCTTGTATGTGTGGGAAATGAAACTGGGTAAGTTTTTTTTAAGAGTAGGGAACATATTGTATTGGGGAACAAGAATATGTCTGGGAAAACAAACATTTGTATGTTCGGCAATGGTGCGTGTGTGGGAACATTTGTGTTGAGAATATGATGTGTGTGTGAAACACTAAGTACTGGTCGAAAATGATGTATTTGGGTAGAAATGGTGTGAGTTTGGCTGTGTGCCTTAAAAAAAGTGTGGGGGTAGCTTGTATTTGTTTGCAATAACTTAGTTAAACAACCAATTTGTATTTTTACATAACATTCTTCCCATATTTATGATCAGGGCAAAGTGAGATGTGTTTGTGTGTGTGTGTGTGTGGGGGGGGGGTGATAAATGTCCTGTTTTTGGTGGATGACAGCTCTATTGTACCGCCCCATGACTGTACAATTCAGCTGTGCCATTCAATATAAAATATTGTTGACCACGCTACCATTATTTCATCCCATCTCCTGTGCCCCCAACCCCCAAAATACAGTTACCTCTCCCTAGGGCTAACTCTACCCTGACCAATCTCCACCCCCTTCCAAACCCCCTCCTCCCCCACCACTCGTTGACTCCGCCAATACCATTAGAAATATGAACGGTTCAATCTTGCCCTGAAAGCCGAAGACAGTGAGACAGTGAGAGATTCATTTTTGTCTCTCGGCTCAAGACGGAGTAGCTTGTGTCCTTTCAAACTATTCACGGATTGTATTTTATTATAGATAATTTTATTTTTTTTTTAAATTCTTTTCCGAGAGTAGCACCGAGCCACTCATTGAAATGTTGGCACAAAGCCCCACGACCGACAACACAACTGCCTCCACTCGACATTGCGTATCGACCCATCGGATTATGTCCCCTCGGCCTTGCACTATCTTACATACCGTGTCCAAACAAAGGGCGATAATACCCTTTTGTGCTGAGTTAAAGGAGGATAAACTTGGGCTTTTTTTTTTAATCCCACCCCCTCCCCACCCCTCTCAACGAAGCGGCTCACTGTGTGTGTGTCTGTTCAATGAACGGTTGATGGCCGCCTAAGCAGGCGTTTTGGTTGATCACAGCTTTTATTTGGGGGCTTGAATTCAAGAAATGTTTGATCAACTCAGAAGAAAGCGATGACTTATGGCGAGTCAATGGCCTTTATTTGAAGAGATCAGAACCAATCGAAATAAAATGACTAGACGCTATCGTCAGCATTGAAGTCATTTCTAAGGATATCATTTATGCTATGATTTATTCAGATCTGAAACTGTTTGTATTTATTTATGGAAGCTAAATCATTTGTGTATGCATCAGACTTTTGTCACATATGTTAATTCTTTTTTTTTTAAACTTGACAAATTATTTAAAAAAATGGTTTTTAGTAAAAAATTTTACGCTGTACATTTTAGAGCTTTGAAGAGAGCGGGGGAGGATATTATTGGGAGACGGTGGTAGTGGTGGTGAGGAGTGGTGGTAACAGCTGTTGGTAGGGTGGTAGCAGTGGTGGGGAGAGATGGTATTAGTTGTGGGAGGGGTTGTAATAGTGGTGAGGAAGGGTGATAACAGCTGTGGGTAGGGTGGCTTCAGTGGTGGGGAGAGATGGTATTAGTTGTGGGAAGTGTTGTAATAGTGGTGAGGAAGGGTGGTAACAGCTGTGGGGAGGCTGGTAGCAGTGGTGGGGATAGATGGTATTAGTTGTGGGAGGTGTTGTAATAGTGGTGAGGAAGGGTGGTAACAGCTGTGGGGAGGCTGGTAGCAGTGGTGGGGAGAGATGGTATTAGCTGTGGGAGGTGTTGTAATAGTGGTGAGGAAGGGTGGTAACAGCTGTGTGTAGGGTGGCTGCAGTGGTGGGGAGAGATGGTATTAGTTGTGGGAGGTGTTGTAATAGTGGTGAGGAAGGGTGGTAACAGCTGTGGGGAGGCTGGTAGCAGTGGTGAGGAAGGGTGGTAACAGCTGTGGGGAGGGTGATAGCAGTGGTGGGGAGAGATGGTATTAGTTGTGGGGAGGTAATCGTGGTGAGGAAGGGTGGTAACAGCTGTGGGGAGGGTGGTAGCAGTGGTAGGGAGAGATGGTATTAGTTGTGGGGAGGTAATCGTGGTGAGGAAGGGTGGTAACAGCTGTGGGGAGGGTGATACAGTGGTGGGGAGAGATGGTATTAGTTGTGGGGAGGTAATCGTGGTGAGGAAGGTGGTCAAAGGGTTGGGGGAGTGGGTACTATTGGTGTTGATATTGGTGGTGTTGGTGGTAATGGTGATGGGAAGGGATTGTGGGATAGGGTGGTAATTGTGTTGGGGAGGGGGCAATAGTGGCGGGGGGGGGGTAACAGTGGTGGGGGGGGGTGATAATAACCGTGGGGGGGGGGTGATACTGATAGAAGGAAGACAAATGTACGATAGGGAAGAGTGTACCTTTGAACTGCAAATTTAAACGCACATTGGAAAGGCATCGGTCTATTGGTGTTGATATTGGTGGTGTTGGTGGTAATGGTGATGGGAAGGGATTGTGGGATAGGGTGGTAATTGTGTTGGGGAGGGGGCAATAGTGGCGGGGGGGGTGTAACAGTGTTGGGGTGGGGTGATAATAACCGTGGGGAGGGGATGATACTGATAGAAGGAAGACAAATGTACGATAGGGAAGAGTGTACCTTTGAACTGCAAATTTAAACGCACATTGGAAAGGCATCGGTGACGTTAATACAACAGTGTAATTGTGTACAAAACCATCCCCACCAACAGATTGTATTACACTGTCGTCATGATGGCTTTAACATGACCTTTAGGCATCCAATCTAAAGAGTGTCTCCTGACTCCAGTAAATTTTATCATTGTTTTTCTTAAATTCTTCTGGTCTCGAAACAGCATTGATTACCAGTAAAGTTAGAGATGATTGCAAGCAACAAATAAGATATACGGTTATTTATTGGAACATGTACGGTACCAGCTAGGTACAAACACGTTAAGAGGGAAAAAAAATGTCTCTAAATATTTACCCTTGACTTCTATCTATCCACCGCTTGACAAACTCATTTTTTTCTCGAAAAGATTGGCAGTTCCCATAATTATTTATGTTTGTGCGGACCGAAGCATGTCTGTGCAAGTCGTATTGAAATGTTACTTCGGTATGAATCCACACGGGACTCGTGTTGTCAAACTTTTCACTAGATTAAAATTTCTTAATGGGGACTAATCTAGTCATTACTTGTGTATTGATTTTAATTTAGAGAGAATAGACCAGACAGAGTGGTACGAGTCACGTGCGGGTCTAGATGAGGTTCACTTTATAGATGACCAATGTAGGTCACTGCGTCTAAAACTGTAAGGTACGACGAACGGACAGGAAGGCTGCGCTGACTGACTACGCACTGACCTTTGTTGAATTTCTCATATGTCTGATAACTGCGTTGGGTTATAGCTCAAACCCGGGACCGTAGCTCGAACCAAACGATGAATTAATTTTTTTAAAAACTGTACCGGCTTTTCTATTGGATTGCTTTACATTATAGCTAACGCGGTATGAGGGCATTGTCATGCAACGATTCTTTCAACTTGTTTCCTAGACATTGTCCAGTCAGTAGAGCCCAGATCGGGCCGTTATTCCATTCTTTGTATGGTCATCAATCGGCAGCATTGGATTTTTTTTTTTTTTTTAAATTCCTCTTTTATCATCATTCCGTTTTCTCTTAAATGGAGTACCAGAATCGTAATCGTTCGAAATCCAACTCGGCTTAGAATCGTTTCATCTATTTTTACAAAAAAATAACTGGACCGAGTATTTAGTACGGTCATACACAATGGTCTCAATCAATCGAACTGGCACGTACAACAATTGGTGAAGTCAAACGTGCGGCAACCTTTCAGTGACAATTGGTGAACTCATGCGAGCTAACACAGGACACAATGGGTGAAATCAATCGAGGCGACACCAAAAAGAATTGAATCAGTTGAAACGAGACATTTTTATTTGATCAACATTTGCAGTATGAAACCAAAACTAAAACTATTGCCTTGATGGTAGGATGCATGGAACAGGATGATAAAACTCTCAAACACACGACCTTTTTTATTTTTACAACAGTCACAGTGCATGCGCACGTCACCATCTTGTCTATGCAGTACATGCTCAAGCTAAATCCAGTGATCTTTACAATAAAGAAATTTCATTTTAAATAAGTTTTTTTTTTTATGTGCAACCATCTGTTAAATATACTAATAATAGTAAATATTATATTTTTCAACAGAAAAATTGCGTTTAAAAATGAACCCAGGATCATTAAACTTGTGTTGTAATTCCTATCAGAATATCTTAAATCACCAATTGCAGTAAAACACATGAGCATGTCCCCAATAGTCATCCTTTGAACCATAACATTATAATCCGGTGATGAAATAAAAACCAAACAATTGAATTCAAATCAAGTAAAGATTAGAAGCAAAAGAAGCTGTAAGTAACTAAACATTCCGAGTACATATAATTAACCTTCATAGAAATGCATTTTTTCTGTAAAGTAACTAATCTCAGAGCAGTGGCGTAGCGGGGGGGGGGGGGG
>CAXITT010000130.1:731463-756994 GCA_964033795.1 Lymnaea stagnalis | reverse complement strand
GGTTGGGGGGGGCGAGGGGGAGTTTTCAAGAGCGCGCACCGTAATGCCAGAATGAAACGCTAGAACAGTAACAGGCGACGACGGGAAGTGATATAAGCTGAACCTACACACTCAGTTGTGCCGTGAACTAAGTGGGGCAACAGTCGCGGTACACAGCAACTAATACCGTGAACCAGGTGAGACAACACCGGTGGTACTCGATACCTGCATTTAAAAAAAAAAAAAGAATATTAATTAAATTTTAATACACGCTATTAATATAATTATCAAATTAGTTCTAACGATCTCCCCCAACACCCCCTCCCTCTCCAACTAATGCCTAGTCAGATTAAATAACGCATGACTCCATTGAAAGCGCATGACTCCATTGACAGCGCACGGCTCTTCTATGGACAGCGCATGGCTCTTCTATGGACAGTGCATGGCTCTTCTATGGACAGCGCATGGCTCTTCTATGGACAGCGCGTGGCTCTTCTATGGACAGCGCGTGGCTCTTCTATGGACAGCGCATGGCTCTTCTATGGACAGAGCATGGCTTTTCTATGGACTGCGCATGGCTCTTCTATGGACAGCGCATGGCTGTACTGGCAGCTAAGGTTTAACCGTGATTTTGATTGCTTAAAATTGTAATATCCGAAAAGCTGGAAGTGGAGACAAGCTTTTAAGCCATGATCTGTGGGGGATCTTTGTGGTCTGTGGGGGCTTGGCATGAAGTGTGACTTGAGTTGTGATGTCTAACGCGACTGGTGATAAATGTGCATGGTGAATGCATCTATGCGGTCGCTTGTCATCTTTGCGGTCGCTTGTCATCTTTGCATCTTTGCGCTGATATATGCGTCATGTGTACTTAAATGTATTGTGTGGTGTTATTTTTAAAATGTTTAAAAAAGTATTACGATGTGATGTTTAATTTGATGTAATGTGTTTTGTGTGGTTAGGTGTGTGGTGTGATGTTTGAGGTATATTGTGATAAATGTGGGGTAGCAAGTGTTGCGATGCAAAGTAAGACGTCTTAAGACGTGAAGCATGATGTGTCATTCGATGCCATGTGTGTTTTGATGCATGAGGTCATGTGTGTGCGACGATGTGATGAGATGTGTAGCTTGGTGTGCTGTGTCAGGATGAGATATTCTGCTGTATGCCACCTCCGAGACCATACTATAAAATAATACACTGAATCAATATTGTTGTATTCCGGCTGGCCGCCTCCCTACTGCCCAAACTCTTCTTTAAATCATGACAAAATTAAACTGTAGATTGGTTATTATGTTTCAAGTTTTGAAATTATCCGGATGTTTGCTCTTTCTATCCTCATCTTCAAACCTTTTAACTATCTAAGGTTAAAAGAGGTCAACAGTGAACCCAAGGGACGCAAAAACTCATCATCAACATTTACTCAGTTTTTTTTTCTTCTGACAGATATGACACCATACAGGTATGTTGATGCAGGTGTGGGCGACACAGTAATCGATTTCATACGATACTGTTTTATAAAATTCATTTAAATCCCCGTTGATGTCACTTTTTGGAAACTCTTCAAGATTAGTACCGAATTTTACTCTTTTTTTTTTTTAAGCTTCACCGCAAATTGAATCATTCTGCCTTTGTCCAGGTACTATGTCCATTTAGTATCTCCATATACTATGTACAATTAGTATTCCAGATACTATGCTTAATTAGTAGGTACAGATAGTATGTCCAGATTATATGCCCAGTTAGTGTTATGCTTGGTATAAGAAATGTCGATGGCTGAACGAGTGAAGACATTGGTAAAAGTTAATACATTTTGAAGCACTTCAAAACCAATGATCATTCTATAATGCCAGAATGTGTTCGTGAAAGACAATCCAAGTCCAAGGCTTCACACGCACACTCTCAGCAACCTCTACTAGAAGACCGGGTTTCAGAGACACACGGTGACAGCCCTGTCAATTTTAACACCCGGCGTCAGCACTGTCAATTTTAACACCTGATGTACTGTCAATTTTAACACCCGGCGTCAGCTCTGTCTATTTTAACGCCCAGTGTCACCACCGTCAATTTTAACACCCGGCGTCAGCATTGTCAATTTTAACACCCGCGTCAGCACTGTCAATTTTAACACCCGGCGTCAGCACTCCATTTTAACGCCCAGTGTCACCACCGTCAATTTTAACACCCGGCGTCAGCATTGTCAATTTTAACACCCGCGTCAGCACTGTCAATTTTAACACCCGGCGTCAGCACTGGCCATCTTAACACCCGACGCCAGCACTGGCCATTGTAACACCTGGTGTCAGCACTGGTATTTTTTCTTCCCTGAGAGATGGGTTAGTTGCTCATTTAAAACCTGCATCCAACAATTTCAATTTCCCCCAGAAAATACTTCTTCGGTATTCTCCAAAGACGGGATGAACTAAACGACAAGCAAGAGATCAGAAGTTGTTTGTTGTTTTTTTTTTTTTTTTTTGTCCTTTTTTTTTGTACATATTTTTCTAATAAATAATTTTTACATCTTTTTTCAATAAATAATCAATTTCGACCCCCTTTTTGAAAGAATCAGTAATGTTGTCCTCTTTTTTTTTTTTTTGTTGTTTTTTTTTTTTTTTTTTGTCCTTTTTTTTTGTACATATTTTACTAATAAATAATTTTGACATCTTATTTCAATAAATAATCAATTTCGACACCCTTTATGAAAGAATCAGTAATGTTGACATCTTATTTTAGTGAACCAATAATTGTGCCACGGCTAGGACAAGGTTTATACTATATAAAAAAAAGTATATTTTATTGTCACTTTATTCAATCACATTGTCTCCAGTCACTTTATTCAATCACATTGTCTTTTGTCGCTTCATTCAATCACATTGTCTCCAGTCTCTTCATTCAACACATTTCCCACAGTCTCTTCATTCAATCCCATCAACTCCAGTCACTTCACTCAATAACGACTGCCGAGTTCCCATCGTTCGGTACCGTAGATCTATAAATATTTACTTAACCAATTAATCAATTTGATACGATTGTCGTCATCATTTTGATTTTTATTAACAACGCGGCTCTATTATTATTATATGTATGTTAATAGTTAAAGATGCCGACAAAGCACGGTGCTTCGTTCTCTGTTAAGAAATGGTCGTCTGTGTGCCGACGGTGACGTCAGAAGGCATTGAATTTATTGGAGGAGCTATCTTAACGCCGCGGCGGCCATTGTGGTCTAGTTGACAAACGGGTTTTGTCCGGCTCGGAACTGCACGTGACAGCGTGATGATAGTCACGTGTGCCGTGATCGGTGCGGGGGAACTGTGTGTGACGCAACGACATCCACGCAAAAACAAAAAGGCCATTAGTCATGTCATAGATGAGAATGAAATGTGCAACTTACCTAATGGCCAAACTTTTGTTAACCGGTGGCGCAGGGGGAAAACTTCACAGAGGAGCAAAGAATGGACTGCTGGCTTCTGCTGAGATGAAGAAAAGATACAAATAACCAGTCTTTGGTGTGTAGAAATTAAAAGGAAGAAAAAAAACCACCCAACAGCGTTTCTTTCTAAACAATACCCCGCGACACGCCTTAGGGGTGTGCCTAGTACAACATACACATTCAAAACGTTCACGTTGTACAAATACAAAATGCACATATACAATTTCAATTTCGCTTTTTTAAAAGACGAAATTAATACACATACAAAATGTCACGTCACTTTTTTTTAGCTAACATTCACATACAAAATGTAATTTTCCCTCTTTGAAGCCAAAATTCACATACAAAATGTCATTTCCCCCCTTTGAAGCCAACATTCACTTACAAAATGTCATTTTCCCCCTTTTAAGCCAACATTCACATACAAAATGTCATTTTCCCCCTTTGAAGCCAACATTCACATACAAAATGTCATTTTCCCCCTTTGAATCCAACATTCACATACAAAATGTCATTTTCCCCCTTTTAAGCCAACATTCACATACAAAATGGCATTTTCCCCCTTTGAAGCCAACATCCATATTTAACAACACTTACGTTCCACAACAATAATATAAGCACTTGTTTACGATCGATGTTTCTAGCCTGGAATGGCCATCGAGACTTAGTAATAACTTTTCCACATTGAGATTTTTTTTATATCACATAACTTAAACCTCGTGTTGATATATATATATATATATATATATATATATATAAACCTCGAATATGTTGATTATGTTACATGACACGCTTCGTGCCACTGGCAAGCAGAAGATTTTGGTTAAGTCAACAACGAAAGGCTAACACGTTCCTCTGAAAGATCGTAATACGGGCGATTTGAACAATGTGATGAGCGCATACATTTTAAAGATGTCATGTGGAGTAGTAATGCAGTCGCTCTATAATGTAGTATAATGAAAGGATTTTTGTTGTTGGTGCTAATTTTAAAATGTAGCGGTGGCTTGGCGTGAGTTGGGGGGGGGGGGGGGGGGGGGGGGGAATAAGGCTATGCTTGCACAAATTTTCTCAAGTCGGCACTGCATTGCTTAGATTTTACGTTAACAAAGCTGTTGCTGTCAGTGGCCAATCGTCACATATCACTGGTCAGCTGTTAGTTGGTCACCTGTAAATGATTGTCAGCTGCGAGTTGTGACCAATGGTCACATATAAATGACCACCGGTCAGCTGTTATTTAGTCTTCTATCAAGGACCAATGATCACGGGTCAGCTTTTAATTTTCATCTATTAAAGACCAATGATCACATATCAATGACCAATGACCAGCTGTTAGTGACGACAAAAAAGGGACTACACATCAATGATTGAAAGGAGCACGTCCAACTCTAAGCCCTAAAGTCCACAATCAAGAACGGTAGTACAAGGCAGTACAATGACTACAGTAGCACACTGTCTGGTGTGCGGCCACTAGCACAAAGATACAAGTTATCCGTCATGTACACACGGCATTGATGACTTATCCTAAGTACAAGACACATTTTGCTGTGTGTCCTGAGTGCCAGGGGAAGACGAGACGCCACGTTTGGTTGATACGCTGAGTTTACCCTTGTGCTTATCTCCCTTGTGTGGGCCTACGCTTTTGGTCAACAAATAACTAGAAAAAATGGTCGAGGGGCAATAGAGGCAGGGGGGTGGGTGGGGGGGCCACATTGTAAATAATACAAAAGCCTTTGTTAAACTCGTGCGGTCAGCCTAAGGCGGTCACCGTGTGGTCATCTCGCGCCATCGCATTACCTGAAAGGAGACCAAATGAAAATGGCCTATTGTCACAAGGCCCCCTAAGTAGATGCGGTGGTTATCACATGCCCGGGGAGCAATGGAATGGCTGAAAGAAAGAAGGAAGCCGAGATGACAGTAAGGCCCAGAGAACCAGTCATTTTGGGTTACACAGAATTCTTTCATTACGTTCATGACACGACGTTGACTTTGTGTTCTCGGCCTCTTAACACACACTTAACACAGGGCAGGAGATCGAGACAATGCAAGCTGTCCAATGGAAACATTGCGTCCTTGACATGATTGAATTCAGAGCAATATGTAGAACATTGACAGAATCAACTTTATACCAAACTAGAACATTAACAGGATTTATTTAGTCTAAACTATAATACCATCGACATTACTGAATTTAGACCAATATAAACCATTGACACAATTAACTTTAGACTATGACTAAACTTAAACTATAGGCCTACCGCTGCCAGAAGTGAATTTAGACCAAACATTAACATGAATAACTTTATACCACCAACTATAGGCCTAACACTGACAGAGTTGGATTCAGACCAAACTGACAGACTTAACTCTTAACAAATCTAAACTGTTGCCCTGATTGTGCCGCAAATACAACATGATCTAAGCCATATGAGAACTTCCCACTCTAGTGACTTCAGTGACTAGAAGCCGCGCGCCGTATTTCTTAAAGGCATTACATTTTGCTTTAATTTTAACCGTTTCAAATGTAAAAAAAAAATGAAATTTTGCAGTTATTGGTAGTCAAAAGTTGTTAGATCTATAGGTGTATAGTCACTGGGAAAACTCTTAAGTAGTGAAATTACATAAATGTAACAGGGTTGTTTAAAAATATATATATTTACATAATATTATATATAGGAGCCAGAGTGATCAATACATTGATCGTGGGCTTCAAGATATAGACATAGAGAAGATATAATACAATATAACTCAAATATTATACGATAATTCAGCTCAAATAGGTCTCCAAAAATGCAACTCACAAATTCCAAAAAAATTACCTCCAAGAAACTAATTCCTCTTCCCTTGTTAAAATATAAAGGTAACATTTTTCCACTCGAGTCCAATTTCATGTGTATACCTAAAGACTGAATGGGCCCCCGTCTCTCTCAAAGGTGAATTGACATCTTACTGCGGGCTATGTCCCTGCCATAAAAGCCCTTTTCAACCTGCGTGGACGGGGGAAATCAAAGACTTGAGTAATAGAGGCATAAAAGCCTTTTCTTCACGCCTTTCTTCTGTGGCGCTCAGAGCGGCGCACGGCGCCCCCATGTAATACCGAATTGATAAAGATGTTGACACACGAATTGGTGGAGACTTTGAACGCGATGGTCAAAATAATATAAAAAAAACGACAAAGTCCTTTCATCAAGACACAGGAGGCTGTCTTGGCGAGTGTTGCTACGCCAATGGTTTGTTGTCTGCGAGTTGGTAATCAGATGCTGTCTCACTTGACACAACACTTGAGCCAGAAAATATTTAACGCGTATCGGTGCTGGGAAATGGAGCGTACCAGACGGAAGGGGTGGGTAGAAATAGGGGGGGGCACGGATATAATAACACCCCGGCGGGGCGCGAGAAAAAGAAACATGCGGGCGATCCGAAGGGGAGCGTATTGTGTGGGCGTTTAACAGTCACGAGACTCACGAAGGAGGCATGTGCGAGTAGACGAGACAAGGCGTTTAAATGGGGGCGCTATCTTGCTGGTGACACGGTGTGTCTGGTGAAGGTGTGGGGGTGGGGCGCCACCTTGGGTGGCGACATCTTGTTTCTGATGGAGTTTAGAGATGGCGACACCGAAAAGATCCAGATACAATAGATACAATAGAGATATCTTGACTTTCATTTTGGTCAGGATAACACTGGGTCCTATCTTTCCAGACAGTGAACTATTGAACTTAGTTCCATCATGGACATGAAATGACTTCTGTTGGGTGACTGCCGTTGAGTGTGGTTGTTGAGCCTGCAGTCAACGAGGAAAGGTGGCACGTCGTGCGGTCACAATAGTACGCTTGTTGAGATGTTAACAAAAATGATGTGACAAGCAAATGTCTCGTGGAACCACAGCCGGGCAATTCGTGGAGACGTCGAAATTTGGCGACTCGTTTATGATCCATTTTTTTTTAAAAAAGCCCTGGTTATGCTGGGAGCCTCAAAGCTGAGGACCCTCCTCCTTTCAAAGACAATACAAATAAGCACGTGGAATGTTAGAATCATGTGCGATACAGGAAAATCAGCACACATCGGCGGCAGAAATGAGAACATACCAGCTCACCAAGCTCGGCATTTATAAAACGAGACAAGCTGGACACGTAACACTGGCCTCTGAAAAAACACTGATTTATTTAGGGCGTGAGGAGGAACATGCTCTGAGCATACAACGAGTCGATTTCATGATGTCACGGATGATACCAACGGCATTGATAGGATAGGCAGCCCACGGTCCAAGAAGAAGAAGAAGAAAATAGAGATGTAATACAGTGCCATGCACCCACCAATGACACAAAGGAAGCTGAAAAAGAACCTTTCTACAATAGACTACAAGCTATGCTAGAAAAATGTCCAGGTAGGAATCTAAATACTAAGATTGGGAAGGAAGACAGAGGATATGAAGACTTTATGGGGCGCCATTTTGGTTTAGGAAAGCGCAATGAAAAGGGCAAATGACTGGCAGACTTGTCATAAGCGCGGCTAATGAGATCGTTATTGGTCAGCGTATTGTAGCATAAGAAAACCCACACTTTAACTTGGGTGTCCTATGATGATAGAAGAGAAAACCACCAAAAAGACCACATGTATTAGCAAAAAATTTCACAAGGTCTCTACAGATTGTACGAGCTAAAGGTGTAGTTGGTGCTGCATCTTATTGCCATCTAGTTTAGGCAAGACTCGGATCTGATCACCATCTAGTTTAGGCAAGACTCGGATCTGATCACCATCTAGTTTAGTCAAGACACAAATCTGATCACCATCTGTTTTGGACGAGACTCGCAAGACTCGGATCTGATCACCATCTCGTAAAGAACAGTGTGTTCAAACTATTTATCCTTACATAGATTCTAGCGTCAACAACAACAGAAGAAGCAGCGAGAAAGGGGAATACGAAAGAGCTCTATGACATGACAAGAAAGCTCTCAGGGAGATACAAGACGTCAAAGAGACCGGTTAAAGTTAAAGAAGGTGGATCAATAACGCATCCAAAAGGACAACAAAAAAGATGGGTGAAAAACTTTAAGGAATTACTAAACGGACCTTGACCCACAGACACACCAGATATACAACAAAACAAAATATTTACAAATAGAAGACATGAACCTAAATAGGTAAGAAATAGCCCAGACTACGACTACTGCATGCAGCTTATTATTTGGGAAAGCACATGCGGACCGGATAACGTCTAACAACATAGAGATGATGAAAGCAGATATAGACTTACGATTAGTCAACATGATACACCTCCATTTGAAAAGATATTTATGGGAAGAAGAGAGAGAGTACAAAATATCGGAAAGAAGGATGCGTCATAAAGATACCAAAGAAATCTTAGCAACTGTGCCAAAGACAGAGGCTTTACACTACTTGCTACGATTTTTACTTAGTATGTGTCGATGAGGAGATTCTATTATAATTGTAGATGTCCTCTTCGCCATCTTCATCCGATTATTCCTATTGTCCCTGGACACAGTAGTGTAATTCTGTGAGGATTATGATTATGGAGAACTATTCAAACACATCCAACTTATCTACTCCATGAACTCACCGTTTGTCAGATTAAAGAAAAAAGGACGTATCAAAATGTTGGCCTTTATGTATAGAGACTGTTATAAGTTATACAGAATGATTTTGTTTCCATTGGATTTTTACTTTTAGTTTTCCAGCTTGTATCACCTGTGAACCTTGGTGACGCATCAATGTGTCGCAACACGGTTGAAATCCGTTGGTCAGTTTACATTGCGGAAATGATGTGTCTGACGTAAATGCTATGTCCGAACCGAATGCTGTGGACGACGTGAATGATGTGTCCAACATTGACACGACGCCAACCACACTGCTCTAAAAATTTAGCCTTAAAAACTAACGACAAAAAAAACATTTACTCACCGGTGTTGTAAATCAAAGTCTCTTGATGTCAGCTTGGTGGACCCACACGTGTGTTGTCAATCGGGCCGTGGTCTAGGCATAGCTCTTGACGGGTCCCCAGGACAAGCTATTCACACAAGTGTCGTCTTGGGATGATAACTCGGCGTCTTGTTAGACCGGTTCTATTCTCGGTGAATACAAATCAGAAACAATTGGGATTTTCTTTTTCCTTTTTTTTTTTCCCCCGTCAACAACGTTAGCGGCCTGACGTCATGTTTACGCTTGAATCAATTCTAACCTATCCGCCACACACCAACAAATTTGTTTTACAACACAATATCCGGTGAACACACCCTGTGCCGTTTATCAAGTATCACAAAGACTGTACCACTGTCGCGGACAAGATATCACTGGCAACAAAAGCGAAGCTGTATCACTACTACTAAGTATCGCACCACTAGAGATAGAACATTGGCAGAGACGGCAGAGTGTAGCGCCTGGCAATCCTCCTGCAAGCTGACGACAGAAAACTGGCAGCCCTTAACAAAATATGTCCGCACCGACTCGGGGTTATCTCGATTGTGTGTTTGAACGGCAGGGCTTCACTCAGACTGGTATGAATGATTACATTTCAGCCTCCATCCCAGCGGCCGAAGAATGCAGTTATTCAGCACTGTCACTCACCTCCTATCGTGGACGTTTAGCGGGACTTTTCAATTCAATGCGAGAGTTGTTTTTTTTCCCCTCTCACACTTTGAAACCCTCGGCGTGTCAGTCAGCGGGGATTAGCCAATTGAATGTATTGTTGGCCGCCTTCTGGTGACAAGCTCAGCCCCCATTGGTCGTTTGGTTGGCTGGCGTGCGGGGCGGTGCCCCGCCCCCTGGGTGTGATGGACGCCACAACAAGTGAGTAGAATGGTTTTCGGTGGGGGGTGAGAAGGTGTGCCCGCGATGTTCAGAACTGGCAATAATTAAGATATGAAATGTATCTCTGTAAGTCTCTCTTTCCCCCCCCCCTCACCCCGAAGCACGACCACCCCCACCCCTCCAATAGTTGTGTGGCCGCTTACTTGGCGTAAACAAGGTGAATGTAATTACTTGGTCTTGGTGAAAAAGTCTTTCAGCTTGTTAGTTGTTAATTATTAGTAGGACATTTGACTTTGTATCCATTTGATCTTGTTAGTTATCAGTAGGGAATTTGACTAATATGTCCATTTGATCTTGTTAGTTATCAGTAGGAAATTTGACTAATATGTCATTTGATCTTATTAGCTATTAGTTGAAAATTTGAATTATATGTCCATTTGATCAAGTTAGCTATACATTGGGCATTTGACTTATATATATGCCCATTTGATTAGCTATCCGTTGGACATTAGACTCGTCTGTTCATTTGATCTTGTTAGATATTATTTGGAAATTTGACTATTAAGTCCATTTGTTCTTATTAGTTATCAGAGATTTGTCTAACATGCCCATTTGATTATGTTAGCTATCAATTGGACATTACACTAGTGTGTGAATTTGATCTTGTTAGCCTTTAGTTGGACATTTGACTTATAAGTCCATTTGATCATGTTAGCCATTAGATGGACATTTGACTACTGTATCGATTAGATCTTGTTAGCTATTAGATGGACATCTGACTAATGTGTCCATTTGGTATTGTTAGCTTTTGGTTGAAAATTGGACTAATTTGTCTATTTGATCTTATTAGCTATCAGTTGGAATTAGACTAGTGCGCCCATTTAAATTGTTAGATGTTAGTTGGAATTTTCATTTCTATGTCCATTTGATTTGTTAGCTATTAGTTGGACATTTGACTTAAATGTTTATTTTGACTTGTTAGCTATTAATTGGACATTTAACTAATATGTCCATTTGATCTTATTAGTTATCAGTAGGTCATTTGACTAGTGTTTCCATTTGATCTTATTAGATATTTGTTCGAAATTTTATTTCTATGTCCATTTGATCTTGTTAGCTATTAGTTGGACATTTGACTAATATGTCCATTTGATCTTGTTAGCTATTAATGGGACATTTGACTCTTGTATCCATTTGATCTTGTTAGCTATTAGTAGGACACTTGACTTATATGTCCATTTCATTATTGTTAGCTATTATTTGGACATTTTACTAATGTGTCCATTTGATATGGTTAGCTATTAGTAGGACATTTGACTAATATGTCCATTTGATCATTTTAGTTATTAGTTAGACATATGTTTAATATGCCCATTTCATCTTATTTTCAAGGGATGTAAATAACATTCCGATCTTCCAGGTATCAGGACATTGACATAAAGGTCCACATTATAATGACATACATTGATTAGAGTCAGACACACATTAGCAGTTGTGTAGGGTTAGTCTGACTTATAATACTTCAGAGCTTTCGCGTTTGCATGTGAACACTGACATATGTCTCTTAGTGAACTATTCTACGTCACTTATATGTGCATACTATTCGTGTTTGATTTGGCTACTGCTTGAGGTAGACAGTGCAAAGGTCGGGATTAAGTATCATAATTATCCCTGTTGTTATAGATCTAGTTCTATAATAGTACAATATAGCCCTATACTCTCCCGACGTCCCGTTTATTCGCTATTTTAAACGATAGAGGAGCTTCTTAGTCTGTAACAGATGTGTCTCGTGATCATATTTATACTGACCCGACAGATCTGTCTCGTGATTATGTTTATACTGACCCGACATCTCTGTTTCGTGATCATATTCATACTGACCCGATAGATCTGTCTCGTGATCATATTTATACTAACATTTCTGTCTCAATGACCGTTTATTTTGAACTGATAGATCTGTCTTTTGATTTTATTTATACTGAAATACATGTCTCATGTACCGATTATACTGACTTGAAATATATGTCTTATGTACTATTTATACTGTCCTGTATTAACTTTGTGAGGGTGATGTACCATTTGTACCGTAGTTGGCATGATTGGTGAACTATATACTGTAGTTGGCACAATTGGTGAACTGTATACTGTAGTTGGCACAATTGGTGAACTGTATACTGTAGTTGCACAATTGGTGAACTGTATACTGTATTTGGCACAATTAGTGACCTGTATAGTGTAGTTGGCACAATTGGTGAACTGTATACTGTAGTTGGCACAATTGGTGAACTGTATACTGTAGTTGGCACACTTGGTGAACTTTATACTGTAGTTGGTACAATTGGTGAACTGTATAGTGTAGTTTGCGCAATTGGTGAACTGTATGGTGTAGTTTGCACAATTGGATATAGTTGGCACAATTGGTGAACTGTATAGTGTAGTTTGCACAATTGGCGATCTTTACTGTAGTTTGCACAATTGGTGAACTGTACTATAGTTTGCACAAACGGTGAACTGTACTTTAGTTTGCACAATTTGTGAACTGTACTATAGTTTGCACAATTGGTGATATGTACTAAAGTTTGCACAATTGGTGAAATATACTGAGGCTGGCACAATTGGTGAACTGTACTATAGTTTGCATAATTAGTGAACTGTACTGTATTTGGCACAAACGGTGAACTGTACTGTATTTGGCTAAATAGGTGAACTGTACTGTATTTGGCTAAATAGGTGAACTGTACTGTGGTTGGCGTAAGCATGTTTGTACTATTCACATGTTTCAATGTGAGCAGAGATTAAATAATTATATTGTTGTTGTTACGCACTGTCTTCTATTGTCAGAAATTAATGTCTTATATTTAAATTTATTGGATCGTTGTAAGCAGTGCTTAACAAAGGACGATACCATAGAGAAATACAATAGCAAAAATACGGCACTCAAAACAGTATGTATGTATGTATGGCATCTTTCCGTCTGCGGGAGACGATAGATTATCTTTATTGCTTGCAGCTCTTGGTGTGGCTGGTGAGACCAATCCTCGAATGGCAGTCTCTGTTACATTTCCCACACACGAATGCGGTGGAGCTGTATTTACCGGCCTTCCTCCTCGCTCTTTTTGCAGCTGTTTCCGCCCTGTTTTGATCCTCGGCATGTAGTGATCCTGCCTTCACGGTGCCCCGCCATGAGGATCGATCCTCTGCCAACTCCTCCCAGTTTGAGATGTCGATGTTAGAGGACTTTATGTCTCTTTTGCATATGTCTAAGTATCTCAGACGAAGCCGTCCAACTGACCTTTTCCCTGTTGCCAGCTCGCTGTATAGCACGTCCTTTGGTATGCGACCAGATTGCATTCGCTTGACTTGTCCAAGCCAGCGGAGGCGTCTTTGGATTAACATGGCTGGGACGCTACACATGTTTCTTTGGGACAGGACATCCGTGTTGGGGACTTTGTCTTGCCATTTAATGTCAAGGATGTGGCGCAGGCATCTGAGGTGGAAGCCATTGAGCCTTCTTTCGTGTTTAGAGTATGTGGTCCACGACTCGCATCCATACAGAAGTGTGCTCAGTACGCAGGCCTGGTACACCTGCAGCTTAGTTCTTGTTGTTAGTTTGGCGTTTGACCAGACTCTTTTCTTCAGTCTGGCCATAACAGTTGCGGCCTTCCCTATCCTCCCACTTATCTCATCCTCCATTGAGAGGGTGCTCGATATGTTGGATCCCAGATATGTGAATCTGTCAACAGTATCCAAGTCGTAGTCGTCGATGGCGATAGTGGGGAGGGAGTCAGCGCCCTGTGCCATAATGTTAGTTTTCTTTAGGCTAATTGTCAGGCCAAACTCTTTGCAGGCAGCAGATAGGCTGGATACGAGGCTCTGCAGGCCGTCAGCTGTGTGAGATACCAAAGCGGCATCGTCCGCAAACAAGAACTCTCGCAGCAAGACCTTTCTTGTTTTAGTCTTAGCTCTAAGGCGGGCAATGTTGAATAATTTGCCGTCATCTCTAGTGTGGATGTATATCCCTCGCTGTTGTTCTGAAAGGCATACTGGAGTAGGATGGAGAAAAAGATTGCAAATAAAGTAGGAGCCAGCACGCAACCTTGCTTAACTCCACTACTCACTGGAAAAGCTTCTGAGGCGGCACCGTTATAGCACACTATGCCCTGCATGTTTTCGTGGAACTGCTTGATGATGTTTTAAGCAGTCGCGTAGGGCAGCTTATCTTTTTGAGGATCTGAAACAGGCCGCTTCTGCTGACAAGATCAAAAACCTTAGTGAGGTCGACAAACGCAATGTATAAAGGCATATGTTGCTCCCTGCACTTCTCCTGCCGCTGGCGCAGAGAGAAGATCATGTCTATGGTTGACCTACCGGCGCGAAAACCACATTGCGATTCTGGGAGTACACGCGATGCTAGGGTCTGTAGGGGTGTTAATGCAACTCGGGCGAAAGCCTTTCCAACTATGCTGAGGAGGGAGATTCCACGATAGTTGTTGCAGTCACTCTTGTCTCCTTTATTTTTGTACAATGTAACGATGTTTGCATCTTTCAACTCTTGTGGTAGCTGTCCCTGTTCCCAGCACAGAGTAAGGAGATCGTGCAAGGGCCGTAATAGTACTCCTTTTCCACATTTGAGAGCTTCTGGTGGGATACCATCATTGCCCGGGGCTTTCCCACTGGCGAGACAATCGATGGCTCTACGTAGCTCTTCTATTGTGGGTAGGGTATCAAGCTCCTCCATGACCGGCAAGTCTGGGATATCGTCCAGGGCAGTGGTTGAGACTTGGTTTATCGTTGCGACTCAAAACAGTACCAATTACAATTAATAAGATTTATTTAAAAGTATTAATATAATTACAAAACAAAAGAAATATAATTACAATCATTAACTTACAGAGTATGTGAAGTCTTGTATCGGTACACAGTTATTACAATGTGCCACAATTATAAGGTACAATGAGGAATGCGAATAAACACAAATGAGTACACAAAGAATAATACACTGGTCTCGTAAAGTTAAAAATATCTATCAATCAGTCTACTTCGAGGAATCTCTGAATCCCCTTTTATATCTATGCTTCTAGAAATGTCTTCTACATTATTTATCTTTCTAGTCAATTATCGAAGTTTCCCCCAAAATTCTATTAGAATATGTTAGTTATTTTTAATTGGTGACGGCAGTAAAGACGCTAAGATGAAAGAAAATAGGCCACGCCCACTAAGAACGTGGTGTCTGCTATATTGGCAGCACGTGACGTAATACATCCTACATAACAGCTTTACATACTCCAAACAGCATAAACATTACCATTTTATGTCATGATTATCAACTATTTCAAACAATGGATTAAGTAGGCCCATGATTTCAATTTGTTAAATCCGGCACTACAGCACCTACATCAGATATTTAACGACACACCTACATCATTTATCTATCACGAAGCCTACAACAGATTCCAACACCGTGTCAGACGCAGTAGTTCTCAAACCAACAAACATGAAATACTATTACAGTGGATCACATTTTAATGATTATTTAGAGTAATTAAATATTGACCGAAAGTGCTTAGCGCCACGGCTCAGCGTCGGAGACAGGAACAATGCCCACCTGAATATCCGATGCCGATTTCAACAATGATCCATTAAGGCTCTTGTGTGTCCCTTCCATCGCACTGCGACAACTCACGGTTTTTATTATTTAAAACAGTTGGAAATCACAGGATCGATGGACATATTCGACTATCTGGTGTTTACCATATAAAACAGTGGGCGATTACACGAGGCCTCGATACCATGGTCTTAATAAAATATTCTTTTGTTAGTTGGTCAAATGTGAAAAATTAAAACAGTTTTCACATTCACATATTGTTAAATGTAGCACCATTCGAGTCTTTATTTGTAGTTTATAAACATTTAACTTATACAATATATATATATATATATATATATATATATATATATATATATCAGTATTGAGTGTCTTTTTTTTTAGACTCTTTATATGCACAATGCCACTTTTCACACCAGAACATCAACCATATATTTTTATTTGTAGTTTATAAATATTTAACTTATAAAATATATATATATATATATATATATATATATATATATATATCAGTATTGAGTGTCTTTTTTTTCAGACTCTTTATATGCACAATGCCACTTTGCACACCAGAACATCAACCATATATCCATTTATTTCACTGTTGATTTGTAAGTGTAAGTATGCGTCTCTTTGCGCGTACACCACTACTATAGGGAATGTTATTGACCTCATAGTTTCTCAGGAGCTAGGGTATGTAATTGACTTCATGCTTAAAGCTACCTCAGGGGCCAAGGAATGTAATTGACTTCATATATACTTAAAGCTACTTCAGGGGCCAAGGAGTATAATTGACTTCATATATACTTAAAGCTACCCAAAGGGCCAAGGAATTTACTTGAATTCATACTTAAAGCTACCTCAGGGGCCAAGGAATGTAATTGACTGCATACTTGAAGCTACCTCAGGGGCCAAGGAATGTAAGTGACTTAACAATTAAAGCTACCTCAGGGGCCAAGGAATGTAATTGACTTCATACTTAAAGGTACTGTCGCGAAGCGTTTCTTCTGTATGGCCACAGTCTTTCACTGCACTCCGTTCAGCAGCACACCATACAAACAGTCACCAATGCAACAAACAGCAACCGGTTTGTTGTAAACGAAAGTTTATTTATCACTACTCGATGAACTCTGCAAGTATATTCCCCATCAATTCTCTCAGCACAACACTTAGCAGTATTCAATCCACAACAGTCAATGTAGCACATCCGCCATCACTCTTCTCTAACCACAACGAAAACTAACGCGTCACTTCCCACTACACAATTACGTCACAACACTCTCACACAAACGATACGGCTGCACATAAAATCTCTAACGAACATCTTTTCCCTATCAAACATGACAACAACGCTCTACACATAACAACAGTGATTCTCATACCCTCGACAGGTACATTAGGGGCCAATGAATGTAATTGGCTTCATACTTAAAGCTACCCCAGGGCCCAGGTAATGTAATTGATATAATGTCACTTGTCCCTGTATTAATTCTCTAAACTGACTTACCCTCTAATCACAATTCTCGTGCTGTCGTCTCGAATACTACATTAAATGGCAGTGAAGTGTTTATTTTTAGTTTATATTGTTTTACTGTTGTCTGTACGCTTAAGGGGGCTTCTTGCCGACACGTTCGTTGTTTTGCAGCATGGTTGTTGTTTTTTTCTGGTTTCCCAATATTTTGTTTGGCTCATTTGGTTTCACCTTACCTGATTGGAGGAGCCTTTCTGCATTATAAACATGTTAAATTTTATACATGGCGATTTGACCATTAAACAGCAAAAATCTTTAAATTTATTATATAGGTATCTTTACGACAGCACTCTTTACCCATTTACACCAGGCTTATTGATTGTGTACACCAACCCAGTCTTTGCCATTATTCAATGTGTACAACACCCGGTCACTGGCATTGTTTAATGTGTACAACTACCCAGTCTCCGCCATTATTCAATGTGTACATCAACCCAGACTCTGCCATTATTCAATGTGTACAACAACCTAGTCTCCGCCATTATTCATTATGTACAACCCAGTCTCTGCAATTATTCAATGTGTACACCAACCCAGTGTCTGCCATTATTCAATGTGTACAACAGCCCAGTCACCGCCATTATTCAATGTGTACAACAGCCAGGTCACTGCCATTATTCAATGTGTACAACAGCCCAGTCACCGCCATCATGGAATTTGTATAAGCCCAGTCACCGCCATCATGGAATTTGTATAAGCTTAGTCACTGCCATCATGGAATTTGTATAAGCTTAGTCACTGTCATCAGGGAATTTGTATAAACCCAATCACCCTCTATCATGGAATTTGTATAAGCCCAGTCACAGCCATCATGGAATTTGTATAAGCCCAGTCACAGCCATCATGGAATTTGTATAAACCCAATCACCGCCATCATGGAATTAGTATAAACCCAGTCACCCCCATCATGGAATTTGTATAAACCCAATCACCGCCATTATGGAATTTGTATAAGCCCAGTCACCGCCATCATGGAATTTGTATAAACCCAGTCACCGCCATCATGGAATTTGTATAAACCCAGTCACTGCCATCATGGAATTTGTATAACCCCAGTCTTTGCTATTATGGAATTTGTATAAGCCCAGTCACCGCCATCATGGAATTTGTATAAACCCAGTCACAGCCATCATGGAATTTGTATAAGCCCAGTCACTGCCATCATGGAATTTGTATAACCCCAGTCATCACCATTATGGAATTTGTATAAACCCAGTCACCGCCATCATGGAATTTGTATAAACCCAGTCACTGCCATTATTCAATGTGTACAACAACCCAGTCACCGCCATCATGGAATTGTATAAGCCCAGTCACCGCCATCATGGAATTTGTATAAGCTTAGTCACTGCCATCATTGAATTTGTATAAACCCAATCACCCTCTATCATAGAATTAGTATAAACCCAGTCACCCCCATCATGGAATTTGTATAAACCCAATCACAGCCATTATGGAATTTGTATAAGCCCAGTCACCGCCATCATGGAATTTGTATAAACCCAGTCACCGCCATCATGGAATTTGTATAAACCCAGTCATTGCCATCATGGAATTTGTATAACCCCAGTCTTTGCCATTATTGAATTTGTATAAGCCCAGTCACCGCCATCATGGAATTTGTATAAACCCAGTCACGGCCATCACGGAATTTGTATAAGCCCAGTCACCGCCATCATGGAATTTGTATAAGCTTAGTCACTGCCATCATGGAATTTGTATAAACCCAGTCACCGCCATCATGGAATTTGTATAAGCCCAGTCACCGCCATCATGGAATTTGTATAAGCTTAGTCACTGCCATCATGGAATTTGTATAAACCCAGTCACCGCCATCATGGAATTTGTATAAACCCAATCACCGCCATAATGGAATTTGTATAAGCCCAGTCACCGCCATCATGGAATTTGTATAAACCCAGTCACTGCCATCATGGAATTTGTATAAGCCCAGTCACTGCCATTATTCAATGTGTACAACAACCTAGTCATCGCCATTATTCAATGTGTACAACAACATAGTCACCGCCATTATTCAATGTGTACACCAACCTAGTCACTGCCATTATTCAATGTGTACAACAACCTAGTCACTGCCATTATGCAATGTGTACAACAACCTAGTCACTGCCATTATGCAATCTGTACTACAACCTAGTGACCGCCTTTTATTCAATGTCTACACCAAATCCTTCTCTAGCACGCCAGAAAGTATACACCAGCCCCTTCACCACCACTGTTGATGATGTACGCCAAGCCATTCATTATACGTTCATCTTGCACAAGTCTTTAGTAAAAGTTTCCAGCGAACTCAATTATTTAAAGATATTTAAGCACGAGCCATTAATTTACTAAAAGCGTCATACATTTTTTTTTAGAGTTACCGTTCTTTTTTTTAATCCACCTTTGACCCCATGCTCAAAAACTACTTCCCTTTACTCATGCCAACAAAACGTATCAGAAATTGTCATACAAGTCTTTTGTGCGCCTTCACAACGAGGAACCGATTTCCACAATCGGAGCAAATGTCCGGGTATCGATCTCATCAGCAATAGGAATCGATGCCATTACCCGGGACGAATTGAAGAGTGAAATGAAATAAGGGTGTTTTTAGGTGCAGTTGGCCTCCCTTGCCACGCGCAGGTCTTTGTGTCTCGGCCGACATAAGCCCCAGTAATTCATTAGTGCTTTTTGTCATTATTTCAGAAAGGCCCTGTCCGAACAATGGGGCTCGGAAAGAATCGAGTGAATAATTCAGGTGAAATTGTTGAGGAATTCTAAAGCGTCTGTCTACTTGTCTCGCTCTGTTTGGAAACATGGTTATGTTATTGTGAGGCGTGTTGCGGCCATTGTCGGCGCCATTCATGTCGCGAGAAAGAAGTCTTTCCGCCCAGTAATACGGTCGGGGGTTCACTTGTCGTGCGTTCAGTTGTCCGGTCACCACTAATACACGGGCAAGCTGGGTAGGGAGGTTGAATTTTTAATACTGCGCCATCCAAGTGAGATATGGGTAATGGCGTTCCGTCACGAGGAAGCTCTGCAATTACTTTTTAAGGCTGTTATAAACCAAAAAAAACAAAAAAAAAACATCGCTTTAAATCCTTTAAATTAACTTCGCCTTTGTTCGTAGCTAACAAAATCTTCTTGGCTAATTTACTCACTTCCCGTCAACCTATCGAGCTGAAACTTGGCACATAGACTCGTTGCCGATGACAAGTTTTTCCTGTTTTCAAATGAAAGATGAAATAAATATGATTACACTGATTTAAAGAGCTAAAATTCCCGATAACTGCGCTAAATGAGATTCTTATAAGCATCGCAGGTGTGCTTGGTGCGTAATATTTTTTTTTTGTTCTGAAATCGTTGGTGTAATAAATTGCGGCGTAAAAGCGAGTGCAACGTTAGAATCTATTTATATCATTCGCCAGCAAAGGTCAAACATGACGAGTCAAACAAGACGCAGGCTATTTATAGATACGTTAGAGTGTGGTTTAATAATGAGTTCATTAGAGCGCAAAATATAATTACCGATAACTATGCTAAATGATATCTATATATATTTAATAAGGCAATTGCGTTTATTGCGTAATATTTTCTTTTCGGAAATGAAATCGTCTCAATTTAAGTATTGGGTAAAAAATATTCGGTTTAGAAGTGGTTGTGATATGAGAATGTTAATATAGTTCATGGGCGTGAAATAAAAAGTGTGCAGTGACGTATCATGGGGGGAGGGGTGTGCCAAAAATTGGGATTCTTAAATGTGCGTTACTTGAGTTCAAGTTTTGTGAAGTAACTTTACTAGATGGGACGTTCACGCATTGCTGTCGCCCATGTTTGGCGGACTATCACTAGTACTAATTTATTTGTAACTTTACTAGATGGGACGTTCACGCATTGCTGTCGCCAATGTTTGGCGGACTATAACTAGTATTAATTTATTTGAGGGGCGGGGGGGGGGATGTGCGGTTGCGAGCCTGGGGTGGGGGGGGGTGGGAATCACTAATTGGGATTCTTATAAAGTGCGTTACTTGTATGAATGTTTTGTCCCAATTTTCAGCCCCCACCACCTCCAACCAAACTCTCCAACCAATTGCTCGATATTAGATTGGTCATACGCGAAACTTAGTTTTTAGTTGTTTTTTTTAACTTGATCATTTGTTTACCGTCTATATTGCAAGGGCTACGTCATATGTTTAGATGTTCGCAGAAGGAAAAGCAACGCGCGTAAGCTGTAGTCATGAAAAGAGTTTAGGAACTATTTAGTAGTTATAATACATCAAACAGCATGAGAACCACTGCACATGCCATGCAAATACTTTTCATTTACTTTTTAGACGAACATTTGCATGTAAGAAGAAATCACATATTTGACAGTACGGGTACCACAGTGTGACCCATACAATATCTGGTCATTTATTCGCTAGTAGAATGAATTCCTGTATATAACAGTGTATGGTAGCAGTGGTCATCCCTGGTCACCCCCAAATGGAGTGTCCCCCCATCATTTGTGACTTATTTTCCACCCCCCGACACGCATACAATGCTATCCGTGAGCTGTGACACAATGTGATCGGTGAGGTGAGACCTCATGGTTCACTAATAGCGCCGACTGAGATCGAACCCATTGAGAGAAGTCACCCAGCCAGGTAGAGTTCACCATTGAGTGGGGCAGGACGCCCCCATTCCAAGCACCAGGGATCACTTCAAGGGCCTGACAGTAAACCAATGCCTTTGTCCATGTTATGTCAACTCTTACACAAAGGCTGCTTTGTTCAGATTCTGTCAACTGTTCTAACATTGACTTTGGTCATGATCCGTCAACAACAGCTGCTTTGTTGATGTTCTGTCAACAACAGCTGCTTTGTTCATGTTCTGTCAACAACAGCTGCTTTGTTCGTGTTCTGCCAACAACAGCTGCTTTGTTCATGTTCTATCAACAACAGCTGCTTTGTTCATGTTCTGTCAACAACAGCTGCTTTGTTCGTGTTCTATCAAGAACTGCTGCTTTGTTCATGTTCTGTCAAAAACTGCTGCTTTGCTCATGTTCTATCAACAACAGCTGCTTTGTTCATGTTCTATCAACAACAGCTGCTTTGTTCATGTTCTGTTAACAGCAGCTGCTTTGTTCATGTTCTGTTAACAGCAGCTGCTTTGTTCATGTTCTATCAACAACAGCTGCTTTGTTCATGTTCTGTTAACAGCAGCTGCTTTGTTCATGTTCTGTTAACAACTGCTGCTTTGTTCATGTTCTGTCAAAAACTGCTGCTTTGTTCATGTTCTATCAACAACTGCTGCTTTGTTCATGTTTTGTCAACAACAGCTGCTTTTTTTCATGTTCTATCAACAACAGCTGCTTTGTTCATGTTCTATCAACAACAGCCACTTTGTTCATGTTCTGTCAAAAACTGCTGCTTTGTTCATGTTCTGTCAAAAACTGCTGCTTTGTTCATGTTCTATCAACAACAGCTTTTTTGTTCATGTTCTGTCAAAAACTGCTGCTTTGTTCATGTTCTATCAACAACAGCTGCTTTGTTCATGTTCTGTTAACAACTGCTGCTTTGTTCATGTTCTGTCAAAAACTGCTGCTTTGTTCATGTTCTATCAACAACAGCTTTTTTGTTCATGTTCTGTCAAAAACTGCTGCTTTGTTCATGTTCTATCAACAACAGCTGCTTTGTTCATGTTCTGTTAACAACTGCTGCTTTGTTCATGTTCTGTCAACAACAGCTACTTTATTCATGTTCTGTCAACAACAGCTACTTTATTTATGTTCTGTCAACAACAGCTGCTTTGTTTATGGTCTGTCCAAAGTTTTTCTTTCATGTTCTGCAAGAAAAAAAATATTTTTGTTTAAAATGTTTTTTTCATGTTCTGTCTCTATTACAAAAGTAACTTGGATGTTTTTTTTAAAAATGGAGGGAAGCACAATGAAACATGCCTGCGATCCAATCTTTGTCTTAAGGGTTAAGCTTCAAGAAATAAGACCTAATTTAACTGTCTTTAAAACAGTACAGTTCAGCTGTTTTTAAAACATTGCAATCTAACTCATTGAAACATTGCTGTGTAATTGTCATTGAAACATTGCTGTGTAATTATCATTGAAACATTGCTGTGTAATTGTCATTGAAACATTGCTGTGTAATTGTCATTGAAACATGGCTGTGTAATTGTCATTAAAACATTGCTGTGTAATTGTCATTGAAACATTGCTGTGTAATTGTCATTGAAACATTGCTGTGTAATTGTCATTGAAACATTGCTGTGTAATTGTCATTGAAACATTGCTGTGTAATTGTCATTGAAACATTGCTGTGTAATTGTCATTGAAACATTGCTGTGTAATTGTCATTAAAACATTGCTGTGTAATCGTCATTGAAACATTGCTGTGTAATTGTCATTGAAACATTGCTGTGTAATTGTAATTGAAACATTGCTGTGTAATTTTCATTGAAACATTGCTGTGTAATTGTCATTGAAACATTACTGTGTAACTGTCATTGAAACATTGCTGTGTAATTGTCATTAAAACATTACTGTATATGAAGGAGTTGCCAAAGAAATTAATTACTTTTAAAACTATAACTGAACACAATGCTTTCATATACTTATATGAAACTATGTTGCTATTTTGCTAAAAACTTTTCGCGTTCTGATGTTCCTGAGCTGTCCCCACACTGGTCAAACAATCCATCACTCCACCGTGTCTTGTGACAGTTTGTCCCCGAGTAACACCAATCCTAAATATTATTATTGTTTAACTATCAATGTTAAGGCTTAAATCTTGAGTAATTTCTTAAATGGGAGCACTCACGGATATAACTGAACAAGTTCAGCATCAATGTTCCCTCTAAGGTTTGCAAAATCATACAGTTGTGTGCAAAGTTTTAAAGCATCCATTTTTTTGTGTGCAAAATTTTACAGCCCACAAACACAAACACGCACTTACATGGAAATTTGCTGCGCGGATACTCAAAACTGCTGCGCGGCGTCTGTGAGTTAGCTGCGCGGCCGCGCAGCTTAAAGGGAACATTGTTCAGCACCGACAGCACACAACTTTACCTAAGACGTCAGCATGGCAGTTCTTGTTTTGAAGTGGAACCTGGGCAGTTGTTGTTGTTTGACATTAATTTAGGGCGTTGCTGTCACTGATACGTCAACAGAACAGAATTTACGTCCTAATGTTTGTAATACTGGTAGTTCATTTTATATCTCTTGACTTTTATATATTTTTTTTAACCATTGGAAGCCATTTCCTATGACTATATCTCTCGTAGTCAGTTTAATGTCTATAACACTTGTCAAAATACATGTCTTATCTCACTGTCAATTGTATGCCTATAAAACGTGTCAAATATTTGTCTATATCTGTTTTAGTCAATTTTAAGACCTTGTATCTGACAGTGAATTCCACTTCTATGGTGTAGTTATGTTAGTCAATGCCCTTAGTCTCCTGTACTGACGGCCATGTTTTTGACTTATTATAACTTGCGACTTTCCGACTAGAAGGAGAATGTCCGCGCCGTTGTTTTCTTTTCATTTCTGCCCTTCTTTTCCTCCAGAAGAACTCGGTTGAAGAGCCTAGACGAGTGTTCTCCCTTATTCACGCGCGTGTTACATCTCGTGTTTACCTTATTTGGCGAGTCAAAGCGCGAGAGAAGGGTCCTGGAAATGGGCCCTCGCTTCATTCACAAACATCACACAAGGGCCGGAATTGATTCACACAAGACGGACCACGCGAGAATTTGCGCGATTCACCGAGATAATAGCGCGCGCTGAATTCCTGTCATATCCTCCCTGTTTGTGGAGACAATTACGACAAATGACTTGTTCAAAAGTTTTCCCCAATTTGGCGGCCAGAGCCCTCCACCAAAGCCCGGGTGTTTCTATTTCCATCGTCGGGGGCGCTCATCTTGGGAGGGAGATCTTCTTTTAATCGCGAGTGAGTGTCTTTGTAGCGACTTTCAGAGGGGATCCAAGATGGCGACCGCTCGCTGGGATCTCTTCTAGAGGATAAGAAGTTGAAACTTCTGAGTGAAGGTTGAGGGGCGGGGGGGGGGGGGGGGGGGGGGGGGGGGGATAGGGGGTGGGGGAGATGTCGCAAGCAATCCGTTAGAGGAGCGCAAACATAGTTACTCCAGTACAAGCAAAGCCATAGCGGAGAGCCGAAAAGTTGGTGACTTGTAATGTTTGAATCCGGTGTCTTATGAGAGGGAAAAGATGTGGGGGGGGGGG
>CAXITT010000130.1:720174-730692 GCA_964033795.1 Lymnaea stagnalis | reverse complement strand
GATAGATAAATGATAGTGTGGTGTTTTTGTTCCATTGTGTGAGACTCACTGTTCTCAATGTAATTGAGTCCGGATGTTCAGGCGAGGCTCATGTGTATTAAACAATAAAGATACTACCTGTTCTGTCAGGTATTTTAATCAAGGTACGTGAGCTTCAACGTCAGTGTGGGGGAGAAATGGGAAGCTAACGGTTCTCAAAATGCCGATAGAATGTTACGCCAATGTTCTCTGCTTTTTTTTTTTTTTAAGTTTATATGTGACTTTTACTATTAGAATTGAGAAGTTAAAAGTTAAAGGTTTTGTGACAAACTTTTCTTTTTTTGGACCTCCGCCGAACCCCTGGGACTGACTCACCGAACCCCTGGGGTTCGATCGGACCCAGGCTAAGAACCACTTCTCTATAACAAGACAACCAGAGAGAGCCCCCTGCATTGTTTCTACTCACCACTCAAGTGCCACATTAGAATCAGACTTCTTCCATTGTCTCACGGTGACTGTTCTGTATGACGGATTTCATTGGTTGGCCTGCTTTTGTCTAACCCCGCCCGATTTCCCCCCCCCCCACACACACACACACTTTGTTCCCAACGTCTCGTGGCGTATTAATTGGCTCCAGCTAATGCGGGGATTCTAAATCAGGGCGATCAGGGGACATCCGAAGAGATATTCAAATTCGTAACGGGTGAACAAGAAGTATTAATGATACTAGAATAAAGGTAAAATGAAAGAGATATGGTGAAAATGTCCCAAAATTCAAAGTAAAAGTGTTCTAAAAAATAATTAGAGTTAAAGCATATTTGAACTACTAAGAACCTTTGTAAGACATTTTTTTTAATGTTTATGGTTTACCGTTGTCACATTCTGTCCCCCAATAATTTGATGCCACCATGCCTAGTTTTGCTGCTCTGTACATTTGGTTTGTACTGCGATTGATCATTGCGCTGGAAAAGTTAACATCTGACTGCACCACACTAATACCACTAGCACCAAACCAATGCCACCAGCACCACACCAATACCACTAGCACCACACCCGTACCACTAGCACCACACCCGTACCACTAGCACCACACCCGTACCACTAGCACCACACCAATACCACTTGCACCGTGCCAATGCCCCTAGCACCACACCCATACTATTAGAACTGACTGGGGCAGGTTCCCCGTGGTGAACGGGGATGATCAGAGGGGAGAGAGGGGCGCATTATGTTTATTGTGGTGGATGGTTATTGGTTCATGAGGTGGATTGGATGGGTGTACGATTTTCGTAGTGGAGGGGTATGCTTCTCGTGGTGGATTTGTACGTTTCTTTTGGTGGAGGGGGTATTCTTCTTTTCGTGGAGTGGAATATTTCTTTTGGTGGAGAGGATATTCTTCTTGTGGTGTTCAATATTATCAGCTGATTTGGTTGGGGGAGGTGGGTATATAAACTTGTTTGGAGTGGGCATTTTTTTCTCAGATGGAATGGATGTTAGCTTTTCTTGTTGTAAGGGCATGGGGAAACATAACAATATAGTTCATCGGGGGATGGGGCTTCAGCTCTTCTTTCGGCAGGGACAGAGGGCAGTAGTTTATTGGGGATGGTACTTTATCTTCTCTTGCGGCAGAGACACGAAGCAGTTGCTCCTCCACCAGGTATTGGTCATTGGCTCCTTCTGTTGAGGGGGGGGGGGGCATTTGTCCTAGGGGATATAGCCAGTAGTTTCTAACGTTTGACGTAAAACAAATACTGAGCCATTTTTAAATTTTAGTATATAATGATATAATAAATTATTTTACATTACCCAACCCAAATCATTTTTCACTCTATTTTCTATTAACTATACTGAAATATTTGACTTGAGTAAAGCGTAGAAACCCCCAATGTTCGTACATAGTGTTATAACGAACTGGCAGCGACCATGGAAGAGTGTATTGATGGACGGTGCCCTTAGCTGAATAGTGTGGCCATTCGTGACTTATTTTCCACCTCAGACCCACCGACCCAATAAAAGGCATACTCTTGCCACGCCAACAAATTGAAGCCCACCGCCCCACTAAGAGGCCTCTCCGTGCCAGCCCACTTCTACCCCCCCCCCAATCCGACTCAGGGGCACACCCTCCCCGAGCCAGCTTACTTCTCCCCCCCCCCCCTCCGACTCACTGGCACACCCTCCCCGTGCCAACCCACCTCAGACTAACCGTCCCATTAACCGGCATGCTCCTCCAGTGCCAGTCCACTGTAGACCCACCATCCTTCTGATGATGTAGACCCAACTTTTCCCTCGTCTCTCAATCTGTTATATACCACCATTACCATCAGTGAGTAGCAGCCCCCACCCATCTGCCCTCACTCCGCAGCCATGTCGACAGCTTCTTACATCAGATCTAACTGTCAAACTCTTTCCATTTCCCCGGTCATCAGAGGTCAGCACCGTGTCAGCGTGACAGGCCGGCTCTTTTCTTGTCGTTAATTGAAGAACCTGGTCCACCGGTGCCCAGCTCCGTCTCAGACACCCATCCCGGAGCACCCGAAGGTCATCCGCGAGTCACCCCAAGGTCATGAGAAGAAGCTTTTCCCTATTCCTGGGTGATTAGAGCAGTAGCGTTTTAATACGTTGGCAGCGCGCGCCTCCCAATGGCGTCATTGAGTTGCACATTTCAATGATTGAAAGACTCGGCCATCTAGGAGACGTCCGGTGAAAGGCCCGAGCGTCTCTCGGCCGATTCGACTTCATCCGAGCGGCGATTGATAAAGAAATTAATAATATTTCTTTCAATCGGTTTTTGACACCAGAAAACTGGGGGAGGAGGATCTTCAGAGTGTTGAATGTTATCAGCCTTCAATGGCGGGCTATTTACAGAATGAAAGGGGGCCGTGTCACGTGACTGAGCAATCTCGCTCTCTCTCTATCTATATATGTATGTATATATTCAAAAATGGATGGCATAAGTGCGTTCTTGTGACAAAATAAATAAGATTTAAGTTTTTGCGGACAAAAATAATTTAAAAATTTATTTTTGATTAAAAAAAAAAGTAATAACATTTCAACTGAAACCCCAAATAATTTTGTGGGTGAAAGATTTTCTATAAAATCAATCGAAACAGTGGAATTCCCGTTGTCAACATCCGTAATACAGCAAGAGGGTCCTAAGCATAGTGCGCAATCCGCAATGGACGATGCGCAAAGAATGTGGCGTAATGGATGTCACGCTTTTGTCAATGCTATCTATATCCACGTACAGGCGCATCACACGAGTGATGCTGTAACAATGCACAAGCAGATTTGAAGATAAGTTATTAGAGCAAGACATTTTTAGTTCCGAAATAAAATGCTAGTGTTTGATTTAGCCAAAATGTTATGGTACGAAACAAAAGGAAAGATCACGGTAAGTTAAAGTGCGAACGAACGAGGTGCTGGGAAGAGCATGTTTCAATTTTCTGGCTTAGACTTTTAGCTCTTATAAAGAAGAGCCATATGGATCCTATTCTCAGGACTTTCTTGTCATTTTTTTGTTCAGAAAGCCTTCTTTATCGACTGGTCCAAGCCGGGGGTGTCAAGAGGCACAGTGAGAAGTAGAGGTCATTCGAGGTCCACCTCATTTAATTTCATTCTCCCCGGCTGAAACGGGTCACGTGACACCGAAACCGCTAGGCTGACAAGGCTGGGCGAAATTTTGACAGCAATTTTTACATTGCAAATGTGAGCATTGTTGACTGCTCCCCCTCGTTCTACAAAACCACACGGGGTTCTCGCCCGTAACGTTCGAGGTAATGGAAAATAGGAGTTGTCCGCCCAACACCCGTGTCCGCACAGATGGGCAAACCTTGCCGCTTTTAACACGATTGCTCTCCCCTATAGCTGGCCGTATGTACGTCTTAGATTTTGAATATAAAAATATATTATTTGACAAGTTAAGGAAGTAGCCCATAAGATGGATAAGACGTCGAACAGCTGAATTAATAATTCACGCTTGGAAAACTTGAAGGACATGTCAAGCGCAAGGAAAATATCACACAACGATCACTCAACTATCACACAACTACCCAATCAACTATCACACAAAGACCACGAAACTATCAGACAACCGCCACGCCACCACCACACATCCACCATGCAGCCGCCACGCCACCACCACATAATCATCACGCCACCATCACACAACCACCGCTCCACATGCATATCATACAACCATTCCAAATAAACTACCAGGCAACGACCATTCAAGTTAAAAATATGTGTGGTAGTTGTGATAATGTTCTACATATCCTAGATAGATTCAGTCAGCCAGTCCATCCTAGATAGATTCAGTCAGCCAGTCCATCCTAGATAGATTCAGTCAGCCAGTCCATCCTAGATAGATTCAGTCAGCCAGTCCATCCTAGATAGATTCAGTCAGCCAGTCCATCCTAGATAGATTCAGTCAGCCAGTCCATCCTAGATAGATTCAGTCAGCCAGTCCATCCTAGATAGATTCAGTCAGCCAGTCCATCCTAGATAGATTCAGTCAGCCAGTCCATCCTAGATAGAATGTCGCGTAATGGATGTCACGCTTTTGTCAATGCTATCTATATCCACATACAGGCGCATCACACGATTGATGCTGTAACAATGCACACGCAGATTTGAAGATAAGTTATTAGAGCAAGACATGTTTAAGTTTTGAAATAAAATTCTAGTGTTTGATTTAGCCAGTCCATCCTTAGTAATTTCAGTCAGACAGTCCATCCTATAGATAGTTCCAATCAGCCAGTTCATCCTATTGATAGTTTCAATCAGCCAATCAATCCTCTAGAAAGTTTCAGTCAGCCAGTCCATCCTATAGATAGTTCCAAACAGCCAGTCCATCCTATAGATAGTTCCAAACAGCCAGTCCATCCTATAGATAGTTCCAAACAGCCAGTCCATCCTATAGATAATTTCAATCAATCAGCCAGTTCATCCTATAGATAGTTCCAATCAGCCAGTCCATCCTTTAGAAAGTTTCAGTCAGCCAGTCCATCTTATAGATAGTTTCAATCAGCCAGTTCATCCTATAGATAGTTCCAAACAGCCAGTCCATCCTATAGATAATTTCAATCAATCAGCCAGTCCATCCTATAGATAGTTCCAAACAGCCAGTCCATCCTTTAGAAAGTTTCAGTCAGCCAGTCCATCCTTTAGATAACTTCAATCATCCAGTCCATCCTATAGATAGTTTCAGTCAGCCAGTCAATCCTAGATCATTTCTTTCTCTCCCTTTTTTCTATCATTTCTTTCTGTTGATCATTCTTTCTTTCTATAATCTCTTTCCCATATCCTCTCTTTTTATCATTTATATATTTCAATCATTCTTTTATTTCGATCATTTCTTTCTTTCGTTTATTCTCTTCTTTCTATCACCCCTTTCTCTCTGTAATTACTTTCTTCCTATCCCCTCTTTTTATCATTTGCTATCATTCCTTTCTTTATAACTTCTGTTTCTATCCTTTCATTCTTTCTTTCTATAATTTCTCTTCTCTCTTACTTTCGTTTCGTTTTCTTTATCTTCTTTCCTTTCTGTCCTACTGTTTGTCCATCTTTTCCACCCAATCTCTGTTCCTCTGTCCATCCTATTCTCCCCCTCCACATCCTCTTCTAAAGCCCGTTGAGTCCCTAAATGAAAGCCGTTGAAAACATAAAGATAATTAATAATTGTGTTTGTCTATACAAGAGCCTTGTATCCCCGGGCTATAAATATCTGCCCCTTATTCCAATAAAGGATAATCAAGTTGCTAATGTGTTTGATACCCGAGGCTAGATTTCTTCTTTTATTTCTTCAGACTAAATCGGAGGGGGGAAAAAAAGCATTGGGAAAAAAATTCAGGGACGAATCATAGAATGGGGGAAAGAATCAGACCAGGGGAAACAACCAAGAAATCTAGCTTAGGGTGATGGTTCCCAATAATATTTGTCCACCAATCGGCTTAGCCGGCACAGAAAGGGATTTACCTCTAATAACGATTTCTCTCCCTTTGAAGACTATTTTTCAATTACCGATAAGATGTTTTTTGCGCCCTCGGTGTGGAAAAAGGAGGGAATAAAAAGGGGTTTAGAAAAAATACGGTAGGTGTATTCTCCCTTTGACAGAAGTCAAATATTTTTATATATTTTTTCGAGTTCACTAATCAAGTACAGAAGAGGGCGCAAAATGGGCTTTCTCAAAAATTAGCTTGGATGCTCTCCCTTGTCCTCAGATGTAGATAAGGTTATTATGATTAATCAAAAGACAGGATGGGCAAGATGGCGGTCGATAAAAGGCGAGTCAAGAACACGCATTATATCTTGGTTTAATTTTCATCAATGCTATGAGATCCTGACATTGATACCGGTACTGTAAAATGTCGTCTTATAGAGCGCTGTCCTTATACAAGAAAAGTCTTATATGGCAGTATCATTATATAAACAAGTCTTATAGAGCAGTGTGATTTTATAAAACAATTCTAATAGAGTGGTGCCCTTATACAAAACAAGTCGTATAGAGTGGTGCCCTTATACAAAACAAGTCGTATAGAGTGGTGCCCTTATACAAAACAAGTCGTATAGAGTGGTGCCCTTATACAAAACAAGTCGTATAGAGTGGTGCCCTAATACAAAACAAGTCGTATAGAGTGGTGCCCTTATACAAAACAAGTCGTATAGAGTGTTGTCCTTATACAAAACAAGTCTTTTAGAGCAGTGACCTTATACAAAACAAGATGGAGATTAGCACTACAGAGCAATGGGAGATTGGCATTGCAGAGCAGTTTGATATTGGCATTGCAGAGCAGTTAGATATTGGCAATGCAGAGCAGTAATTGACATTGCAGAGCAGTTAGATATTGGCACTGCAGAGCCGTTAGATATTGGCATTGCAGAGCAGTTAGATATTGGCAATGCAGAGCAGTTAGATGTTGGCATTGCAGAGCAGTTAGATATTGGCATTGCAGAGCAGTTAGATATTGGCACTGCAGAGCAGTTAGATATTGGCAATGCAGAGCAGATAGAGATTGGCAATGCAGAGCAGTAAGAGATTGGCAATGCAGAGCAGATAGAGATTGGCAATACAGAGCAGATAGAGATTGACAATGCAGAGTAGTTAGAGATTGGAAATGCAGAGTAGTTAGAGATTAGCAATGCAGAGTAGTTAGAGATTGACAATGCAGAGCAGATAGAGATTGACAATGCAGAGTAGTTAGAGATTAGGCAATACGAGCAGATAGAGATTGGCAATGCAGAGTAGTTAGAGATTGACATTGCACAGCCGATAGAGATTGGCAATGCAGAGTAGTTATAGATTGGAAATGCAGAGTAGTTAGAGATTGGCACTGCAGAGCAGTTAGATATTGGCAATGTAGAGCCGATAGAGATTGGCAATACAGAGCCGATAGAGATTGACAATACAGAGCAGATAGAGATCGCCAATGCAGAGCAGTAAGAGATTGGCAATGCAGAGCAGATTGAGATTGACAATGCAGAGTAGTTAGAGATTGGAAATGCAGAGTAGTTAGAGATTGGCAATGCAGAGCCGATAGAGATTGACAATGCAGAGCAGTTAGAGATTGGCAATGCAGAGCAGATAGAGATTGGCAATGCAGAGCAGTTAGAGATTGGCAATGCAGAATAGTTAGAGATTGACAATGCAGAGCCGATAGAGATTGGCAATGCAGAGCAGTTAGAGATTGGCAATGCAGAGCAGATAGAGATTGGCAATCCAGAGTAGTTAGAGATTAGCAATGCAGAGTAGTTAGAGATTGCAAATGCAGAGTAGTTAGATATTAGCAATGCAGAGCCGATAGAGATTGGCAATGCAGAGCAGTTAGTGATTGGCAATGCAGAGCAGTTAGAGATTGGCAATGCAGAGCAGTTAGAGATTGGCAATGCAGAGCAGTTAGAGATCGGCAATGCAGAGCCGATAGAGATTGGCAATGCAGAGCAGTTAGAGATTGGCAATGCAGAGCAGTTAGAGATTGACAATGCAGAGCAGTTAGAGATTGGCAATGCAGAGCAGTTAGAGATTGACAATGCAGAGCAGTTAGAGATTGGCAATGCAGAGCAGTTAGAGATTGGCAATGCAGAGCAGATAGAGATTGACAATGCAGAGTAGTTAGAGATTTGGCAATGCAGAGCAGATAGAGATTGGCAATGCAGAGTAGTTAGAGATTGGCAATGCAGAGTAGTTAGAGATTGACAATGCAGAGCCGATAGAGATTGAAAATGCAGAGTAGTTAGATATTGGAAATGCAGAGTAGTTAGAGATTAGCAATGCAAAGTAGTTAGATATTGGCAATGCAGAGTAGTTAGAGATTGGCAATGCAGAGTAGTTAGAGATTTGCAATGCAGAGTAGTTAGAGATTGGCAATGCAGAGCCGATAGAGATTGGCAATGCAGAGCAGTTAGAGATTCGCAATGCAGAGCAGATAGAGATTGACAAAGCAGAGTAGTTAGAGATTGAAAATGCAGAGTAGTTAGAGATTAGCAATGCAGAGTAGTTAGAGATTAGCAATGCAGAGCCGATAGAGATTGGCAATGCAGAATAGTTAGAGATTGGCAATGCAGAGCAGTTAGAGATTGGCAATGCAGAGCAGTTAGAGATTGGCAATGCAGAGCAGTTAGAGATTGGCAATGCAGAGTAGTTAGAGATTGGCAATGCAGAGCAGATAGAGATTGGCAATGCAGAGAAGTTAGAGATTGGCAATGCAGAGCCGATAGAGATTGGCAATGCAGAGCCGATAGAGATTGGCAATACAGAACCGATAGAGATTGGCAATGCAGAGTAGTTAGAGATTGGCAATGCAGAGCTGATAGAGATTTGCAATGCAGAGCAGTTAGAGATTGGCAATGCAGAGCCGATAGAGATTGGCAATGCAGAGCCGATAGAGATTGGCAATGCAGAACCGATAGAGATTGGCAATGCAGAGCCGTTAGAGATTGGCAATGCAGAGCCGTTAGAGATTGGCAATACAGAGCAGATAGAGATTGGCAATGCAGAGTAGTTAGAGATTGGCAATGCAGAGCTGATAGAGATTTGCAATGCAGAGAAGTTAGAGATTGGCAATGCAGAGCCGATAGAGATTGGCAATGCAGAGCCGATAGAGATTGGCAATACAGAACCGATAGAGATTGGCAATGCAGAACAGTTAGAGATTGGCAATACAGAGCAGATAGAGATTGGCAATGGAGAGCCGATAGAGATTGGCAATGCAGACTAGGTAGAGATTAGCACTGCAGAGCAGATAGAGATTGGCAATTCGGAGCCGATAGAGATTGACTATGCAGAGTAGATATAGATAAGCACTGCAGAGCAGTTAGAGATTTGCACTGTAGAGCCGATAGAGATTGACACTGCAGTACAGTTATAAATTGTCACTGCAGAGCAGATAGAAATTGACGGTGAAGAACAGAAAGAGTAAATTATAATTCTTGTTACCATAACACGATCAACAGTATAAGTTCTCAACGCCCCGATTCATAAATGTTTGAACTTGAATCTGTACCCAGGGTTAGAACAATATTAACATTTTTTCGCAAACTAATGCAGCTTAACGGGCTGGTAGCTACGTATGATCTAACTATAAATTGAAGAGATCCGACCAGTGGAGTGACTGGACACCGGGCATTCAAATTTCAAAGACTGGTGGTCGTCAAAGGGTGTTGGAGGTCACTAACTGGTTGGACACTTTTAATAACACCAGTTTTTTTTTCGCAACCACTTCTCTTCCCTTCTCCCTATACAGCTTGCGGTCGTTTTAGACCGCACTATGTTGACAGAAGAAATAAACTCCTGCTCCTAGGCTTCATCCGGGGTGGGCAACCCGTGGCCCGACAAGTTAAACGGTGTGGTCCGACAAGTTAAACATTGTGGTCCGAAAAGTTAAACGTTGTGGTCCGACAAGTTAAACGTTGTGGTCCGACAAGTTAAACGTTGTTGTCCGACAAGTTAAACGTTGTGTTCCGACAAGTTAAACGTTGTGGTCCGATAAGTTAAACGTTGTGGTCCGACAAGTTAAGTCCGACAAGTTAAACGTTGTGTTCCGACAAGTTAAACGTTGTGGTCCGATAAGTTAAACGTTGTGGTCCGACAAGTTAAACGTTGTGGTCCGACAAGTTAAACGTTGTGGCCCGACATGTTAAAGGTTTGTGGCCTGACAAGTTAAAGGTGTGGCCTTACATGTTAAAGGTTTCTTGCCCGACAAGTTAAACGTTGTGGCCTGACATGTTAAAGGTTTGTGGCCCGACAAGTTAAACGTTGTGGTCCGACAAGTCAAACGTTGTGGTCCGACAAGTTAAATGTTGTGGTCTGACAAGTTAAACGTTGTGGTCCGACAAGTTAAAGGTTGTGTTCCGACAAGTTAAACGTTGTGGTCCGAAAAGTTAAACGTTGTGGTCCGACAAGTTAAACGTTGTGGTCCGACAAGTTAAACGTTGTGGCCCGACAAGTTAAACGCTGTGGCCCGACATGTTAAAGGTTTGTGGCCCGACAAGTTAAAGGTTTTGGCCCGACATGTTACAGGTTTGTAGGCCGACAAGTTAAAGGTT
>CAXITT010000130.1:699779-720077 GCA_964033795.1 Lymnaea stagnalis | reverse complement strand
GTTGTGGCCCGACAAGTTAAAGGTTGTGGCCTGACAAGTTAAAGGTTGTGGCCCGGCAAGTTAAGGGTTGTCGCCCTACAAGTTAAAGGTTGTGGCCCAACAAATTAAACGTTGTGGCCCCCGACAATTAAAAGGTTGTGGCCCGACAAGTTAAATGTTGTGGCCCGACAAGTTAAAGGTTGTGGCCCAACAAGTTAAAGGTTGTGGCCCGGCAAGTTAAGGGTTGTCGCCCTACAAGTTAAAGGTTGTGGCCCAACAAATTAAACGTTGTGGCCCCCGACAAGTTAAAGGTTGTGGCCCGACAAGTTAAAGGTTGTGGCCGCCAAACACTTTTCTTCATGAAATGGTGATCATTTAATTTTTGGCCTAAACCCACATTTTTATTTATATTTGGTTCGCGGCGTTTCGGTGTACCCGCTCTAATTTTTGACTGACTTAAACAAAAAATAGTTTGCAATAAGTATAAATTATAAAACCAATGTTGCTATATATTAGCTACTAAAATAAAAAGAATGAATGCCAACAAGCTAGACAAGGGGGGCCGAATTAGGCAAAAGCGTTACCATTAAGTCTAAAATGATGCTAAGCTCTATTCATCTGTTCACAAAAGTGCATCACTGCGTTTTGAATTCGGGTGACTAAGGGAGACCACTGAGTATTTTAGTCTACACGACACCAAGAGAGACAACTGAATAGTTTAGTCTACACGGGACGAAGAGAGACTACTGAGTAGCTTGGTCTACACGGAAACAAGAGAGACAACTGAGTAGTTTAGTCTACACGGGAACAAGAGAGACTACTGAGAAGCTTGGTCTACACAGAAACAAGAGAGACAACTGAATAGCTTAGTCTACACGGGACTAAGAGAGGCTACTGAGTAGCTTGGTCTACACGGGAACAAGAGAGACAACTGAATAGCTTAGTCTACACGGGATTAAGAGAGACTACTGAGTATCTTGGTCTACACAGCACCAAGAAAGACAACTGCATAGTTTAGTCTACACAGCACCAAAAGAGACAACTGAATAGTTTAGTCTACACAGCACCAAGAGAGACAACTGAATAGTTTAGTCTAAACGGGAATAAGTGAGACTAATGAGTAGCTTAGTCTACACAGCACCAAGAGAGACAATTGAATAGTTTAGTCTAAACGGGACTAAGTGAGACTAATGAGTAGCTTAGTCTACACAGCACCAAGAGAGACAATTGAATAGTTTAGTCTAAACGGGACTAAGTGAGACAACTGAATAGTTTAGTCTACACAGCACCAAGAGAGACAACTGAATAGTTTAGTCTAAACGGGACTAAGTGAGACTAATGAGTAGCTTAGTCTACACAGCACCAAGAGAGACAATTGAATAGTTTAGTCTAAACGGGACTAAGTGAGACAACTGAATAGTTTAGTCTAAACTGGACTAAGAGAGACAATTGAATAGTTTAGTCTAAACGGGACTAAGTGAGACAACTGAATAGTTTAGTCTAAACGGGACTAAGTGAGACTACTGAGTAGCTTAGTCTACACAGCACCAAGAGAGACAACTGAATAGTTTAGTCTAAACGGGACTAAGTGAGACTACTGAGTAGCTTAGTCTACACAGCACCAAGAGAGACAATTGAATAGTTTAGTCTAAACGGGACTAAGTGAGACTACTGAATAGTTTAGTCTAAACGGGACTAAGTGAGACTACTGAATAGTTTAGTCTAAACGGGACTAAGTGAGACAACTGAATAGTTTAGTCTAAACGGGACTAAGTGAGACAACTGAATAGTTTAGTCTAAACGGGACTAAGTGAGACAACTGAATAGTTTAGTCTAAACGGGACTAACTGAGACAACTGAATAGCTTAGTCTACACAGCACGAAGAGAGACAATTGAATAGTTTAGTCTAAACGGGACTAAGTGAGACAACTGAATAGTTTAGTCTAAACGGGACTAAGTGAGACTACTGAGTAGCTTAGTCTACACAGCACCAAGAGAGACAACTGAATAGTTTAGTCTAAACGGGACTAAGTGAGACTACTGAGTAGCTTAGTCTACACAGCACCAAGAGAGACAATTGAATAGTTTAGTCTAAACGGGACTAAGTGAGACTACTGAATAGTTTAGTCTAAACGGGACTAAGTGAGACTACTGAATAGTTTAGTCTAAACGGGACTAAGTGAGACAACTGAATAGTTTAGTCTAAACGGGACTAAGTGAGACAACTGAATAGTTTAGTCTAAACGGGACTAAGTGAGACAACTGAATAGTTTAGTCTAAACGGGACTAACTGAGACAACTGAATAGCTTAGTCTACACAGCACGAAGAGAGACAATTGAATAGTTTAGTCTAAACGGGACTAAGTGAGACAACTGAATAGTTTAGTCTAAACGGGACTAAGTGAGACAACTGAATAGTTTAGTCTAAACGGGACTAAGTGAGACTACTGAATACTTTAGTCTAAACGGGACTAAGTGAGACTACTGAATAATTTAGTCTAAACGGGACTAAGTGAGACAACTGAATAGTTTAGTCTAAACGGGACTAAGTGAGACTACTGAATAGTTTAGTCTAAACGGGACTAAGTGAGACTACTGAATAGTTTAGTCTAAACGGGACTAAGTGAGACAACTGAATAGTTTAGTCTAAACGGGACTAAGTGAGACAACTGAATAGTTTAGTCTAAACGGGACTAAGTGAGACTACTGAATAGTTTAGTCTTAACGGGACTAAGTGAGACAACTGAATAGTTTAGTCTACACAGCACCAAGAGAGACAATTGAATAGTTTAGTCTAAACGGGTTTAAGTAAGACTACTGAATAGTTTAGTCTAAACGGGACTAAGTGAGACAACTGAATAGTTTAGTCGAAACGGGACTAAGTGAGACAACTGAATAGTTTAGTCTAAACGGGACTAAGTGAGACTACTGAGTAGCTTAGTCTACACAGCACCAAGAGAGACAACTGAATAGTTTAGTCTAAACGGGACTAAGTGAGACTACTGAGTAGCTTAGTCTACACAGCACCAAGAGAGACAATTGAATAGTTTAGTCTAAACGGGACTAAGTGAGACTACTGAATAGTTTAGTCTAAACGGGACTAAGTGAGACTACTGAATAGTTTAGTCTAAACGGGACTAAGTGAGACAACTGAATAGTTTAGTCTAAACGGGACTATGTGAGACAACTGAATAGTTTAGTCTAAACGGGACTAAGTGAGACAACTGAATAGTTTAGTCTAAACGGGACTAAGTGAGACAACTGAATAGTTTAGTCTAAACGGGACTAAGTGAGACTACTGAATAGTTTAGTCTAAACGGGACTAAGTGAGACTACTGAATAGTTTAGTCTTAACGGGACTAAGTGAGACAACTGAATAGTTTAGTCTACACAGCACCAAGAGAGACAATTGAATAGTTTAGTCTAAACGGGACTAAGTGAGACTACTGAATAGTTTAGTCTAAACGGGACTAAGTGAGACTACTGAGTAGTTTGGTCTACACGGGACTAAGTGAGACTACTGAGTAGTTTGGTCTACACGGGACTAAGTGAGACTACTGCTAATTTTGTTCACCGACAATTTCAAAGCGTTTTTAGTGATATGAATCTATCCACGATGGTATCGATACCGCTACATTGAGATAATTCTTTCTTTGGATATCATGTGTTTCGCTGAGTCCGGAATGAAATAATCGATACTTGAAAATGTCAACAAAAGTAATTATTTTAATACCCAAACAAAATGACTTCGCCACGCTGCCAAAGTCCCATCAACAAATGTCCCCTCGTCTCAATGTCCTGCACTTGTCCCGTGGGCCTCACGCTAGAGAGGGCTTACTGAAGAGAAAAGACACCTCTACTAGGTATTACCGACGGGCGAATCTCGCTTTTGAAGTATTTAAGGGGAGATAATATTATATAGTGGTCTTAAGCCGGAGATGGCTTTTTACTTTGCTGCAAAGCAAAAGTACTGTAAACTGCGCTAAAAATATTGCCTAGAAAATGTTGAAATAGTTGCCGTCAATATCATCATTTTATACCCGAGAAGTTCGATAACTGTTTGATAGCATGACAGAGTTACCGACACCGCCATCTACTACTGGGTGCCAGCTATGGCTATGAATGACACAATATTTATCTTTGTAATTTGTATACATTCTTTTACATTTTCTTTTGGTCATTCCGAATTTGACCTCTTTGAAGCTATCGGCCGACGTAACGGCTCCATCGCGGTGCTAGTTTATTGCCCAGGTCGAGGATATTAACTAAATACGCCACTTGACATTAGCAAGGGACGTGTATGGGGGGGGGGGGGGGGGGGGGGGGAGGGAGTGAGTAGTGTTGCGTATAATTTTTGAATTACTATATTAAATATTCTATGACATCTTTTAAATAGTGGATTTGCTCAAGGACCGAGTGAGATGAAAGCTAGTAGAAATTATTAATAAAATTACAAGTAAGGTATTTTACGGTAATCATCGCATCACTTTCCCCACGCTGCTTTGCCTGGAGAGTATAGCGGCCTTTCATCACATTAGTTAATTAGTTCTGAAGGGGTTTGAGGCTACAAGACGAGCTCTATTAATAGCCGACATAATGGTGGATTGTCCAAGCTCACTGCGACATGATGGATATCTCTCTACACGGCCCGTTCTTCCAGAGGGCAATAAGTCGATTTCACACCGACTTACGTACGCCAGGGTCGGATATACAGAAAGGGCGGCAATACGTGCCTTATCTGTCTTCGGGCATAGGCGTACACATCGATTGGTTTATTATAGTTCGTGGGCGTCGATAACAAAAGTGGAATGATGGTTTGCGAGCTGATTGCGTCAAAAGGACTCTTTTAAAATATGACATTTGTGTGTCCACTGGACCGTGACACGGGCTTAGAAAGTCTTTGATTTCCTTCACATTGGTTGCTTGGCAAGATGGGGTTTGTTTGAAGGCTAGTAGTGAAATAAGGTTGGAGTCAGGGGCGTGTATGGTGGCAAATCAATTGGGAGCATGGATGTGTGGACACGTGACTTTGCTGTAAGGGTGCGTGTGTGTGGGCATATGGATATTGTTTAAAGGAAATGTGGGCATATGGATTTTGTGTTAAAGATATGTGGGCGTAGGAATTTTTTTGTAAGGATAGTTGGACGTATGACTTTGGCTTAAGGTTATTGGGACATTTGACTTTGGTGTGGTGGTATTTGGGCATATGGATTTGGTGTCACGATATTTGGGCATATGCATTTGGTGGCACGATGTGTGGGCATATGAATTTTGTGTTAGGATATGTGGAAATATGAATTTGGTGTCTAACTAAGTGGGCATATGAATTTTGTGTTAGGATATGTGGACATATGAATTTGGTGTCTAACTAAGTGGGCATATGGATTTTGTGTTAGGATATGTGGACATATGAATTTGGTGTCTAACTAAGTGGGCACATGAATTTGGTGTTAGGATATGTGGGCATAGGAATTTGGTGTGTAAGTGGGCACAAGAATTTGGTGTTAGGATATGTGGACATATGAATTGGTTGTCTAACTAAGTGGGCATATGAATTTGGTATTAGGATATGTGGACATATGAATTGGGTGTCAGGATATGCGGGCATATGAATTTGGTGTAAGGGAATGGGGTGAAAATGTATTTTGTATAGTGACATGATGTACTTTTGAATTTTGCGAAAGGACAAATCCTAAGTAGGAAGTGGCTGTGTGTTTTTGGACAGCTGATGATCAGCGTACAATTTAGGATTAGCGATCGCTTTGTCCCGATAGCCATAAGGGTCCGTTTAGATGATATGCTAGGGAAACACATTTGGAGGGTTTAATAAGAGTAGTACTTGTGTGTTCAATAGTACTATTATGTGTGTCTTCAATGAGAGTATTATTTGTGTTTAATAAAAGAGGTTTTTTTATATTTAAGTTTAATAAGAGTATCATTTCTGTGTTTAATTTTAAGGATTTTATGGCGTATTAATTTTTATGAAAACCGATTAGTTGAGCTCTTTCAGGCCGAGTCGTTATAAGATGACTCACTGTCAAAAGGTCACCCCAACTTTGTGACTAAATAATGATATATTTTACCAGAGCGGTTTTCAAATCACCGTTTCAGCACAGTGCGGGCTTCTACTCTCCGTAATTCAATGTCTCATTTGTATGTTTATGATAGAGCTGTAGTTCAATTGATAGAACCCATAGATCACTCTTTTTTCCCCCCCTCAAGTAAAACCTCGGGTTATAAATCGCCTTCCCGTTTATTGACGTAATCACGAGTGATTTAATACCGGGTGAAAAGAAAATGACGAGACATTTATGGCTCTATGACCAAGTCTCGAGACACTTGGCGAGGGACAAAAATGAATTGATCCTCGCTTTATAGCCTATGCGTGGCCATGTTTTCATGGAGCCCCCGCGCACGCTGTGAGATAGTTTCTATAGAACCGGCTCACAAAACGTCCGTGACTATTTGAATTTGAAAACCACGCTAAAAACAGGCGCCCCAACCCTAACCAACGTTAACCTCAATCCTAACCCTAACCCAACCCAAATACTTAAACTAACAGAAAACCTCTTTTGGGGATGATCAAAATGGGCTTTTTCCACTCTCGTCATCTCAGCCGAGGCAAGAAGAATGGCCCCCGCCTCGAGGAAATATTCCAACACACACAAATGTTCGCCATGCAATATCTTACTGCACGCGCAGTAATCGGTGTCTTTTGAATTTGAAAGCGAGTAAAGTGACCTCTCAATTGAAGGGAGGATCACCCCCTCGCGACCCCCTCGGTCCCCGGCAGTTCCGATTCTATGAGGCCAGTGTCCCTAGAAGATCCCTCCTATTGAACGGGTTGTCCTTAGCGATGAGCTAGACACTAGAGTCCGGTTTTGTGGGGAGGGCCTGGCGGTCTTAGCAAACATGAACAAACTGGCCGTCCATTTGTGCGTTTTGATCATGTGTAAAATGGACGGCTAAAGACATATTATTTTGATATATATATTTTTTTTTTAATTGAGGAAAAGGAAATACATTGTGATATTAAGGTAATGTTTTGCGGTAATGTGAATTTATATACGATAAACCAACAATTATTGACAACAAATGTTAGCAGCTTCTGCCGTCCTCTTATTTTTTTGTCGTAGGTTTACAGCAGTTTAAATAAGCAGCAGTCTCTCTTAACAGTCAGCCGGGAACAGAAGTTCACTCCCACTGCTGTATGTGTTTGGGAAGACTTGCTACAAACGATGTCCGGTCAACTGGTCAGATACAACGGTCACAATCATCTGTCACTCCTGAATGATAATATTCTTACTATTTCTCACCCCGTTCATGTGGGTATTAAGCCGTTTTTTGCTATTACTATGAGATCACCAACTATCGTCAACTCTGGCATCGCACATTCCCTACCGCGGTGGTTCGAACGGCCAGCTTTCGCCCGTCCACTACCCATGAGTGGACGGCAAGTCTGGCCCCGGACTTGGAAGACCGCCGAGGAGTTCTTCATTACTGGAGACCCTAGAATTATAATAATCGAAGCCGTCCCTGATGAGTGTAAAAGCAGAACTTTTGTCGCGGTCGGAACCCGAAAGTGGAGAAATAATGGACGGCCCGTAGATCCTCATTCAGAGGTTTTGTTGGGAGGCCCTCCTCTCGGTGAATGGCACCCTTGTTTGCCTGCGAGTCCGGGCGCTGTTTCTATCAAAGCCGGACAAAAAGCCGGACAAAAAGCTGATGAGTTTTTATGCGCACCGATGCTTTAGGCATTGATTCGGCTTTCATGAGGAGTGGGAGGAGGAGGGGGGGGGAGAGCAGGGGAAGGGGAGAGGATAATATACTTGTCTGCTAATATCAAACAGAGTGTGATGGTGAAATTAAAGGGAATTTTTATACTCGCCCTTGACGCTGAACATAGTTGGTTGGGGGGGGGGGGAGAGAATGGGATCGGCGGTGGGCATTCGCCATGGTTAGTAGAACAATGTAAGGAAATCTTATCACTGATGCTGATATCAAGGAAGTGACTAGAAATATTTCGTTTCAATATCTAGTGAGAACGAATCGTAACACTCGTCACTGAAACAGAGAAGTGAAGAAATGAATTCCATTGGACGTTACACTATAGGTGGCATTCTATGCACAGTCTGGATCACTTGAGTGCAAACATTGTCATAAGTCAACCCACCATGTACACATTCTGGATCGCTTGAGTCAACACAATATTAGATAGTAAGTCATCCCACCATGTACACATTCTGGATCACTTGAGTCAACACAATGTTAGATAGTAAGTCATCCAACTATGTACACATTATTGATCACTTGAGTCAACACAATGCTAGATAGTAAGTCATCCCACCATGTACACATTGTGGATCACTTGAGTCAACACAATGCTAGATAGTAAGTCATCCCACCATGTACACATTATGGATCACTTGAGTCAACACAATGTTAGATAGTAAGTCATCCAACCATGTACACATTCTGGATCACTTGAGTCAACACAATGCTAGATAGTAAGTCATCCCACCATGTACACATTATGGATCACTTGAGTCAACACAATGTATGATAGTAAGTCATCCCGCAATAGACTCATTATGGATCACTTGAGTGCAAACGGTGTCATGTAGTAAGGCATCCCATCATGTACACATTATGGATCACTTAAGTGCAACATCGTCATATAGTAAGGCATCCCACCATATAAAAAATTATGGATCACTTGAGTGCAAAAATTGTTCTATACCATGCCGTCCCATCATGTACACATGTTTGAAACGCGATAAAAATAGTATACTGGTTAATCCTGGCGTACAATAACGGCATGTCATAAATGAACATAATCATCCCAGGCAACTGTACAATCACCTCATGTCATAAATGAACATAATCATGTCTGGCAACTGTACAATCACCTCATGTCATAAATGAACATAATCATCCCTGGCAACTGTACAATCACCTCATGTCATAAATGAACATAATCATCCCTGGCAACTGTACAATCACCTCATGTCATAAATGAACATAATCATCCCTGGCAACTGTACAATCACGGCATATCATAAATGAACATAATCATCCCTGGCAACTGTACAATCACCGCATGTCATAAATGAACGTAATCATCCCTGGCAACTGTACAATCACCTCATGTCATAAATGAACATAATCATCCCTGGCAACTGTACAATCACGGCATGTCATAAATGAACATAATCATCCCTGGCAACTGTACAATCACCTCATGTCATAAATGAACATAATCATCCCTGGCAACTGTACAATCACGGCATGTCATAAATGAACATAATCATCCCTGGCAACTGTACAATCACGGCATGTCATAAATGAACATAATCACGTCTGTCAACGAGAGGCTGATTCAATCGATCCCCCATTTCACTGACATCTGCAATGACAAGTTGGTGTAAATGTAAACATCAACCCAAGGGACTTGCAAATATCTCTTCTGATACAAATTTAGTAAAAATATATATTTAAAAAATAATATTTTTTAAAATATAAAAATCCCAGATTTAATTAAACCATCTTGATTTAAACCTGACATGTAAGTGCCGATTTACGAATCCCAGTCGTAACAAAGCACATCAGAATGTCAATGTAACCATGTTGCGGCTATAGGGTAGAGTTGTTGTTGTCTACTTAGTGGTCAATTCAATGGTAATGAAATGAAACCAACGTAAAAAGACAAGGTATTTTTAGGCAAACGGTCAAACGAGGCACGCCGAAACGCTCACTGCACGTCATGACAGTGTCACGTGTTCGTTTACAGAACGTCGAAAATAGCATTAACAAAACACACACACACACACAGATACACACAACAGTCATGTATGGATACCGATCCATGCTGTCATTCTACCAGACGCGGCAAGAGTATCGTCTCGTATTTATCCATTAAAAATAACAGGATAAAAGGCACTATTTTACGGCTATTGTTTGCACTTGGTATTACTGCGCCAACCATAAGCTTTTTACAACGGCATGAATCGGATTTAATTACCCCCCTTTAGCAAGAACAAAATCTAGTCTTTTTTTCTCCCTCTACTCCAGAAGAATTGAGCTTTCTGTTTAATAAAAGGTTTTTGTTGTTTTTTTTCTTTCTTCCTCTCCATAAGCTCTACGCAAACGCCAGCGCATGGTCACAATGGCGGAAAGACGGGCTTTCCTTCCTAATTAATTCCCATATTGAAATGAAATTCTATTGCGGCAGAAAGCTGTGACGAAGTGAGATGAAAAATTGTTTCATTTGTGAGTAGACTTTGAAGACAGCTCAACGTCTTTGTGACGTCACCGTGTTCTCACAAGAGCGCGTGTCAATTTGGGGAAGTGGGGCATCGAATACGACGTAATTAATATCGGATCATTAAAACGGTACCCGGTGACCCTATTGTGCCGCGACAAAGTGATCGCTCTCCGTGGCATCGATCCTCGCAGACTGATTATCGATGCCACAAAGAGGACTGCCAACATGTTGTCATGACTTGTTTGTTTCATTATAAATGAAAACGTTGAGTTTCAGACAATCGCCTTCTAATTGGCGTCGCACATGTTCGAATTCGTATGCTGTCTTCCTGTTCCACTTACATTAGTCATTTTAGTCACATCTGTTGGGGCTGATGGACTGATAAAGCCAATGCGTTGGTGTATGTTTTTTTTTTTAAAAATGATCATACAAAATGTAATGCATTCCAGCCACGTGAAGTAAATAAAAAGTGGAACAAGATATGTTAAGCCTTGGGGAAAAAATGAAAACAAATGAATGGACGTTTCGGCTAAATGCCTTCTTCGGCAGAGAAGACAAAAAGAGGAAATAACAAATTGTTTGAAATTAAGAACTTGAGTGTTCCCAGATCATACTGCAGTTTTCTCACCTACGTGTTCCCAGATCACAATTTAGATCTCTCAATTAAGTGTTCCCAGATCACAATTTAGATATCTCACTTAAGTGTTCCCAGATCACAATGTAACTTTCTCACTTAAGTGTTCCCAGATCACAATGTAACTTTTTCACTTAAGTGTTCCCAGATCACACTGTAACTCTCTCAGTCTCAGTGTAGAAACACAGATGCACTATAAAAACTGAATTTAAGTTGTTGAAAAACAAAATGACCTCTCACATATAATTCTGTGATTGCGTACTGCGGACAATAATTTAATGGTATAAATGTAAAATTAATAGTTTAAACTACAAAACAAAAATAAGAAAAAAAATGGTTAGAAATCAATTAAGTGAGCAATTCATTGATTGCATATGGTTGTATGGTGCCGAAAATCTGAATTAATTTATTTTCATTTTTCATTCTCGTGGGTGTGCTAGTGGAGGAAATTAGAGCCGTGATGGTTATATATGATGAGCCCCTGTGTTCATCTCCGATGAAAAGTTGTGATACCGGGGTTGGCTTGTTTAGTTCAATTTTTCGAAGATATTCACCGAAGCTCTCAGATAGCCTTCTTCCCGTCAAACATATATAACTGGAGCAGCATCTTTGACAAACAATCAAATAGGTCATATTTTGCAAGATGAAATTTAGGTTTGTCCCTAGATAATTTTTTTTTTTTTTTAATTGAGTAAAAAGTTAAAAGTAGAAAGTAGAAGCCTGCTATATCAATATGGTCCAACTAAATACAGAGTACCTGGTCCAACTAAATAACAGAGTACCTGGTCCAACAAAATAACAGAGTACCTGGTATATTGATGGATTTTATCTGAACATATCGCTATAGGCTTTTGTATCGTTCTTCTCTGTATAATGGTTTTCAGTCCTTTGTCACGTATTGTTCATCTTACGATCCAAATTGTAAAACAGATTGAGTTTACAAGCCCTATAACGGCACATAACAATACAGGTTTGTAAGTGCACCCATTACTTTTGTATGAAATAGGATATAAAAATAGCACAGCTGCTTTGGTTATTGTCTTGAACAAACAGGACATAACTGAGGTTATTATTTATTTTTTTAATGGGTCAGATTGGTAATCAAGTCCGGGCCTTCACTTTATTTGGGTCACAACCCGCCGACTGGGCCGAAGATACGATCGATATGCAGACACGAATTTAAATAGATGATTTACTGTTGTTTAAGTTATGGATTGATAAGCATCCCCACGTCATTCTCTGATGACTGGTGGTCGCCGTTTTTTTCTCTCTCCTGACCCCCTACGTTTCCATAATGAATAGCTATCTTTGCAATAGGTAAATTGAAGATCCACCAGATTTTCACAGGAATGAAATGTCCCACAGCGCTAAGTTGTTTGCAGATTTATATCTCCTTAGCGTCCAGGGAATAAAACTAGTATCGAATGCGATCAGAGAGTCGAAAATATTTTAAAATCACTCATGACATTTTTTTTTTTAAAAATGTATTTGAAAACAAGAAGCTATCGTTTCCATCTACCAATGTGTAAAGCACTGAAGCAGTCTTGTTGACTTAGCGACCAGTCTTTATCTCAGTAAGCTCCACACCAAACTGAAATCAGATCACGACGACTCCACGATGACAATCAAACACCACCCGCCCCTCAGTCACTGTATGAAATCAAACCGCCGTTTTGTTAATGCCACGACCACCGTTTGCTATCCTTCCTGTCCGCTGTGTAATCACTGGCCGGTCACTTTGTTTCTCTATGGCCCCCTCACACACACATACACATACAGTCCGCCAATTTCAGTGTTTAAGTCAGCTGGTAGAAGTAGTCGAGGCGAAGGGAAAAACTGTGTTATTTTTTAATTTTAAACGGTCTCTGTGTTTACTCATAGAAAGCGTCCCAGGAGCTGGTGGTAGCAGTTTTAATTTTTTGACCATTTTTATCGGTATCTCACGCTCATCTAGCTGTATCACTATCTCAGTCTAGCTCTCTTCCAGCTCTCTTCCAGCTGTCTCACTATGTGGATTCGAGACCGATCGAATTTCGGCTTCGGTTTCGGCGCCGAAAGTGGCTATTTTATCACTTTCGGCCAAGTTTTGGTTTCGGCCAAGTTTTGGTTTCGGCCGAAACTGAAAAGTTAACTTTGGGCTTAATTTCGGTTTCGGCCGAAAGAGAAAAGTTAACTTTGGTTGGGTTTTTTTTTTTTGGTTTCGGCCGAAATTGACTTAGACTTGGGTTTTCGGTCATCTAATTCTCTAAGCGACATTTAAGAACAATCTAAACGATCTTAAAGAACAAATTAAGCGATCTTTAAAAACAAACTAAATGATCTTTAAAAACAATTAAAGCTATCTTTAAGAACAAATTAAGCGATCTTTGGGAACAAACTAAACGAGATTTAACAACAAACTAAGCGTCATTTAAGAACAAACTAAACGATCTTTAAAGCAAACTAAGCGATCTTTAAGAACTATCTAAGCGATCTTTAATAACAAACTAAACGATCTTAAAGAACAAAGTAAACGATCTTTAAAGCAAACTAAGCGATCTTTAAGAACAATCTAAGCGATCTTTAATAACAAACTAAACGATCTTTAAAGCAAACTAAGCGATCTTTAATAACAAACTAAACGATCTTAAAGAACAAACTAAACGATCTTTAAAACAAATTAAGCGATCTTTAAGAACTATCTAAGCGATCTTTAATAACAAACTAAACGATCTTCAAGAACAAACTAAACGATTTTTAAGAACGAACTAAATGATCTTTCAGAACAAAAAAAATGATCTTTAATAGTAAAATAAATGATTTATAAGAATAAACAAAGCGATCTTTAACAGAAAACTAAATTTTCTTTAGGAACAAACTAAAAGATCTTTAAGAACAAACTAATCGATCTTAAGGAACAAAATCAATTATCTTTAAGAACAAACTAAGCGATCTTTATGAAAAACTAAGCGATCTTCAACAACAAAATAAGCGATCTTAAAGAACAAACTAAACGATTGTTAATAGAAGATCAGAACAAAAATCTGCAAATAACACAGCATCACTTACTCTCTCATTTGTGCGTATTGAGTTAGCTCAAACAGTGCGGTACCTAGGTGTCTACCTAGATGGAGCACTAACTTTAGAAAGTCACATTACCATGCTATGCAAGGGGATTTTTCTAGAGCTGCGCAGGATTAGTCACATCAGGCCCTTCTTAACAATTGATATAACAAAGAGGCGGATGTCTGCATTTGTGCTATCACGCATGGACTACTGCAATTCTCTCATGGTGGGTCTTCCAGCTACGCTCCTGGATAAAATTCAAATAGCACAGAATAATGCGGCTCGCATTATTTTTCGCGAAAGGCAAGTTCGACCATGATAAAACATTTCTGAGAGAGTTGCAGTGGCTGCCGGTCCACGCTCGCATTGAGTACAAAATTGCAACTTTGTGCTACCGCTGCTTACGGAAAGCGCACTTTCCCATTTGCTGGCCCAACATTTTGGAACGCCCTTCCTGTTGCTCTCAGAAACAACCAGACACTGGAGTCCTTTAAAACAGATTTAAAGACACATCTATTTCGCAAATACCTTCTGGGATGATGTTGTCTACCATATTTTCCAGTTAAGGCATATTTGCTGTTTTGATTATGGTTGAAATGGGTAGAAATTAGAAAGACTTTGACTTGGTATGCTTGTAATTAGTTTTTGTAGTGTTTCGTTTGTTTTAAATGTGGTAAATTATAGATTTTTAAACATGGTTAACTTTGTACCGCGCTTCGAGCCTTTGGGGATGAAGCGTGTTTTTCAAATAAACTTTATGATGATTATTATTATTATTAACAAACTAAACGATCTATAAAAACTAACTAAATGATCTTTAAGAACAAACTGAATGATCTTTAAGAACAACTAAGCGATATTTAAGAGCAAAATCAATTATCTCTAAGACCAAACTAAGCGATCTTTATGAAAAAACAGCGATCTTTATGAAAAAACAGCGATCTTTATGAAAAAACAGCGATCTTTATGAAAAAACAGCGATCTTTTTTGAACAAACTAAATGATCTTAAAGAACAAACTAAAAGATCTTTAAACAAAAACTAAGCGATCTTTAAGAACAAACTAAACGATCTTGTTGTCTACCATCTTTTCCAGCTAGCTATTATCTCCTAGATTTATAGTGGCCTGTGTTGTTTATGGTTGCAAGGGATGAAAGACTTAGAATGGGTATTCTCGTATGTAGTTTTTGTAATGTTGCGTTTTGTATTACAATGTTGTAAACTATGGATTTTTCATTTCTCTTTTAATATGGATGACCTTGTACCGCGCTTCTAGTCTTTGGGGATGAAGTGCGATTTTCAAATAAGCTTTATTATCATTATTATTATTATTATTATATAGCTATATATATAGATATATATATGCGTCTCACTTATATGTATATATATATATGTTTTTGTGTGTTATCACTATCTATCCTCTAGCTATCATTTTGTCTTTCCATCTCACCTCTAGCAATGCATCTGTCTCACTATCTCTCTTCCAGCTATCTGACCCCTAACCCCACCCCTTCCTTCCCGTTGCTATGATCTATTCAAAAAGCAGTATATAAACTTATCGGTAGTGCCAATAATCTACTGATGGCCAGAAACTAAATTTCACAAGACTTGGAGTACCGGCCCCTGCAACAAGTGTAATCACAATATCATATTCACAAGTGGCGATTTAACCACCGACCGCCGAGTCATCTTTGATTAATTCCCCACAATTTGACCTGCTTTGATCTCGGGGTGCCGCTCTAGTACAACACAGGACAGGGCCGAGCCGCTTCATCATGACTCCCGCTATTTTACAGCATTTAATCAAAACTCTCAAGTAAATACTTGCACGCCATCAGAAAACACAATTTCTCCACACGAGAAGACAGCCAGGCGAGAAAAAGATTCAGTATTAATGGCTGTCGGGGTCAGGCCTCGTTTTGGGGCCACATACGTAATACACAAAGTCAACATGGCCGCCGTGACCAAGGGGAGATTAGCCTCGCCTCCGAGAACGCGCGAAAATGATTGCGTCCCTTGCGTTATGATTGCTTTCCTGGCACAGTGTCCGGATAATGGACAGGGATTGGTGTCTCTTCCCGCTCTTTGTACGGCTATTGAGCACAAATCACTTGGTAATGGACGTCACGTGCTGTTTTACTTATGGCCAATCTGTCCTCCAACTTCTGATGGATTGGGGCCCAATCGCTTCGGGTTTCATCGGCTCACGACCCCTGGCGTGACGCCGCTGAGATGGGCGCGCCGAAATGTAAAAATTTCTTTGCACTGAATGCAGACTTTGATAACTCTGGTTTTGTTTTCATTCAAATTAAAACGTTGTACTTGTGATTTAAAGATTTAATGTCTTATGGTTTAGGCCAGAGCTCGGAAAATTGCGGCTCGCGAGCCGTACGCGGCTCTTCAGTGACCTGAGTGCCGCTCGGCCAGTCGGCCACAAATCGATTTAGACTCCGAAAAACATGGTTCTTGACAGGTTCTTGAAAAGAAATTTGGCTCTCAAAATTTTTGTAATCGTTCTGCTGCTGATTTTGGGCTCTTTTGACTAATGAGTTTTCAGACCCCTGGTTTAGGCAAGATAGCCATAGCTATTGGGTGTCGCACATTCTCGTAGTATCCATACCGGTGGCGTAGAGAGACATTGTGCAGCCCGGTAAAGACTTTGAGTTTTTCACACACCCCCCCCCCCGCCTTTTTTTTTGAAACAACATATATTTCTTTTTGTCATTGTAAAACCTGGAAATAACGAGCTTTAAAATAGCGCTGTCCCTTCCGGTAAAAATTTTTAGTTTTTCACACCCCCCCCCCCCCCCGCCTTTTTTTTTGAAACAACATATATTTCTTTTTGTCATTGTAAAACCTGGAAATAACGAGCTTTAAAATAGCGCTGTCCCTGGCACATGCGCTAATTCATCCCAGAACTTAGACATTTTTAACACTAGCTAAACCTGCAATTAGCACAAGTTTCTTTTCGGTCCCAAGGTTTTGAGATATATCCGGAGTTCACTGCTTATAGAAAGGGTGAGGAAGTCACTTTGATCGACAGTGGTAGGTGGGAGAATAAAATCCAGGGCAAAGAACGCTCCAGAGCCAAAGTAAAGTGCTGGTATGGTGTTGGGGGGGGGGGACAACACTGGTTATGAGAAAATTTTGATGAATTCAAAATTCAAGAATTCATTTTGGCTTATACCTGAGTTTATTGTTGCATCAATCTACACTTAATTAATTGAGCAACAGGAAATGCTGTCAAATAAACTGTCCCTATACCTGGTTGTGTTTATACATTTTTTTATTATTTTATCGACAGTGGTAGGTGGGAGAATAAAATCCAGGGCAAAGAGCGCTCCAGAGCCAAAGTAAAGTGCTGGTATGGTGTTGGGGGGGGGGACAACACTGGTTATGAGAAAATTTTGATGAATTCAAAATTCAAGAATTCATTTTGGCTTATACCTGAGTTTAGTGTTGCATCAATCTACACTTAATTAATTGAGCAACAGGAAATGCTGTCAAATAAACTGTCCCTATACCTGGTTGTGTTTATACATTTTTTTATTATTTTGAATTGTTTCTTAATAATGAAGTTTTTAAATCCTATATAATTACTGGAAAAAATCTTGGCATAGAGAATCTTTACCTATGACAACACAATGTTTCAAATTTTCAGCCCCAACCCAAAAATAAGTTTTTTTCATGTTTTTTCAATGGGGAGATGAAAGAAATATTTTTTTCTGATTCTGACACTGATTTTACGAAATGATATTCCTGATAGCTGCGCTTTAAGAAAATATTGCAAGTGCGTTTAATGCGTAGAATTGTATGTTGTTTTTCTGAAATATTTGTTGAAATGAATCTGCCGTTTAAAAGCGGGAGGGCCTTTAAAATATTAATATATTTAAGGGTCGTGAAAAAAAATGTGCATTTGCGAGCCTTGGCGGGTGGAACACAAATTGTGATTCTTAAAACGTGCTTTCCCTTTACTTTTATACATGTTTTATCAAATTTTCAGCCTACCCCTAACCACATTGCTTAATGTTACCAGCTATGTGTCCTTATGCTGAGTGCACCAGGCGCCTCAAACTCCTTAATGCGACCATGCATCACACCAAGGAAACATTCCATTGTATGATAGTTTTGCATTGGTGGATACACGATAACTTACTTTATGCCTTTAACCCGCCTAGGCCAAGGGCCGGCTACAACCATTTTCCACTCATCTAGCTCTTTCGTTTTCCTTTCCAGATGCTTACATGTCTTCAACAAGAGGCTCTTGGTATGCTCTTTCCGGTAAGTCTTTGCTGGCGATGGTGTTTGGCCATTTGATGTTCAGGATCTTTCTAAGTCAAGTGTTTGTTAAGTTTTGTACTTTCTTCGTAATGCTCGCTGTACTTCTCCTATTTTCGGCTCCATAGAGTAGGACTGTTTTGACATTTGTGTTAAAAATTCTGACTTAAGTTTGCAGAGACCAGGCCTTTCCAATTCTAGCACTGACATCAGCTTTGCATATCATTGATACTTACCAAGAAGGTGAAGATCTCCAACTGTTCTTGGTTGTTTGAGTTTACCTTAATAATCTTTGTCTTGCTTTCACTTGTTGAGTCTGAGCTGTGCTGAAAGGGGGCTTGACTGTCTTTCTAGTTGACTTGACTTGATTTCGCCCAGTTGACTTGACTGAGGCCCTAGTTAGATTTAATGCCGTCCTGGTTTACTTGACTGTCGCACAAGTTGACTTGTCTTTCTTCCTAATTGACTTGACTGTCGCCCTAGTTTCCTTGAATTTCGCCCTAAATGTATTGAATGTCGCCCATGTTGACTTGACTTTCGTCTTAGTTGTATTCTGTCGTCCAAGCTAACTTGACTTTCACCCTATTTTACTTGACTGTCATCCTAGTTGACTTGAATTTCGCCCTAGTTGACTTGACTGTCATCTTAGTTGTTCTGGCTGTCGCCCTAGTTTACTTGACTTTTGCCTAGTTGTACTGGCTGTCGCCCTAGTTGACTTGACTTTCGCCTAGGTGTATTGGCTGTCGCCCTAGTTGACTTGACTTTCGTCTAGTTGTACTGGCTGTCGCCCTAGTTGACTTGACTGTCTTCCTAACTGACTTGACTTTCGCTCTAGTTGACTTGTCTGTCGTCCTATTGACTTATCTTTCGTCTTAATTGACTTGACTGTCGTCCTCATTGACTTGACCGTCGTCCTAATTGACTTGGCTTTCTTCCTATTTGACCTGACTTCGCCCTAGTTGACATAACTGTCGTCCTAGTGGACTTGGTTGTAGCCCTTGTTTTACCCTGCTCGTTTATTTTTCCTCCCAGTATTTCTATATAACTGGGTCAGAATATCTGGACTAAATACACTGTATTTTCAGAGTTCCAGTATCTCATATTATGTGTAGTTATTATGGTCTAATAAAATTATACTTTGCCTCTTTTAATCCCTTTACTTTCCTCACACTTGGCCAAAATGTTGCCCTCCCCTTTATAGTGTCGCCAGGGGCTGACCGTCCCCCCCCCCGCCTTTCCTACCCCCATTGATCCATGCTGTATCATATAGAAGTGGATTAATATTAATATGGATAACTTTTAATTCATGGTTTTTGAATAAGACTGTCTGTTATTTTAGTTATTTATTTCTACAACGTGTGCTAATTGAATGAGCCTTACAGTAACAGGTCAACATGACTCTCTGTAGCATATGTTACTATAATTAGTCTTACATTGTCTTACAGTAAGATTCATTACCATCAAATGTGTTTTCTAAAGAATGTCATTATGTAATGTGTCGTACAGTAACATGTCTTCCTCTTATGTCTCTTGATGTTACTTTTAATACTATTAGTTGTTGTTTTTTTTGTCTTAACGTTAGTTCGCTTTGCTCCTATGATTACATTTGTTCCAGAAGCAATTTCCACGACAAACCGGAAGTAGAATGTGCTGTCGGCGTCCCCTGGCAACTCCGCATCTGAGCCTCGTTTCCAGAACTACAAGGAAAGGAAGGCAAAACTTCCGGAACTCGTACTTCTCGTGAGTAGTGTGCCCTGCTTTAATTAGCTCTTCGGAATAATGGCCCTTTATCCGTTGCCATTGTTCTCCAAGTCCCGTAACTTCAACTGAAAAGAAAGACTGGAACAAGGAGAGAGAAAAGAGAAAGTAGTTTTTCTCCTAATTAAGAAGTCTATTGTGAATATTTCTTTGGCATTCTATTGAAGAGGATCTCGGTTGAAAGACAAGCCGCGGTGTGTAACGGTACGATTCATTAGTGGAGGGCATTGTGGGATATTGGCCACAAGAAGGGAGGCCATTCTAATCAGACGTTGCTGGTTGTAGTCAGGGATGTTAGTGGTGGAAGGGTGTGGGGGGGGGGGGGGGGAAAAGGGGGGGG
>CAXITT010000130.1:652041-675607 GCA_964033795.1 Lymnaea stagnalis | reverse complement strand
GGGGGGCGGTGCCAGCAGTTCCAGTTGATTTATTGTTGGACATATTTTTGCTCCGGGGGCACTTGGCTTTCCCCGGGGCGCAAATCCCCCCCCCCACCGAGATATAGCTTAAAGAAACCCTGACCACAGGTATACGTGATATAGGCAGATAAAGCTTCACCCAACTTCAGTGCCGGCCACAGGTATACGTGATATAGGCAGATAAAGCTACACCCAACTTCAGTGCCGGCCACAGGTATACGTGATACAGGCGGCTGTTTAGTGCGGAATATTTTTAAGGTGAACAAATTCCAGCAAAATCAATAAATATAATATATATTTTTAATTTAAACTAATACAAACACAGGTAAGATCTCGACAAGAAAGAGACAATTTTAAAGTGAAGTTTCTGTTGTTCTAATTCTACTTCTAGAAAAGAATTTTAAAGTTTATTTTTTAGCTAGATTTTGGATACAGCATGTCATTCACTTTATGGTCGATTTTTAGTTATCCTAAACTGTGACTCACTTGCCTTGTGTATGAGATTAAACAAGCTAGAGAACATTGTTTTTTTTAGAACAAATAAGTTTCACCAAAGAATGCATTGGCTTAAACATCTGAATTTTAAGATACAGCCTCACTGCATGGTGTAGGTTTAAGAAGTGTCGGTGGTTTGGTAGGTTTAAGAAGTGTCTGTGGTTTGGTATGTTTAGGAAGTGTCTGTGGTTTGGTAGGTTTAGGAAGTGTATGTGGTTTGGTAGGTTTAGGAAGTGTCTGTGGTTTGGTAGGTTTAGGAAGTGTCTTTCGTTTGGTAGGTTTAGGAAGTGTCTGTGGTTTGGTAAGTTTAGGAAGTGTCTTTCGTTTGGTAGGTTTAGGAAGTGTCTGTGGTTTGGTAGGTTTAGGAAGTGTCTGTGGTTTGGTAAGTTTAGGAAGTACCTTTGGTTTGGTAGGTTTAAGAAGCGTCTTTGGTTCGGTAGGTTTAGGAAGTGTCTGTGGTTTGGTAGGTTTAGTAAGTGTCTTTCGTTTGGTAGGTTTAGGAAGTGTCTGTGGTTTGGTAAGTTTAGAAAGTACCTTTGGTTTGGTAGGTTTAAGAAGCGTCTTTGGTTCGGTAGGTTTTGGAAGTGTTTGTGGTTTGGTAAGTTTAGGAAGTGTCTGTGGTTCGGTAGGTTTAGGAAGTGTCTTTCGTTTGGTAGGTTTAGGAAGTACCTTTGGTTTGGTAGGTTTAAGAAGCGTCTTTGGTTCGGTAGGTTTAGGAAGTGTCTGTGGTTTGCTAGGTTTCGGAAGTGTCTGTGGTTTGGTATATTTAGGAAGTATCTTTGGTTTGGTAGGTTTAAGAAGCGTCTTTGGTTCGGTAGGTTTAGGAAGTGTCTGTGGTTTGGTAGGTTTAGGAAGTGTCTTTCGTTTGGTAGGTTTATGAAGTGTCTGTGGTTTGGTAAGTTTAGAAAGTACCTTTGGTTTGGTAGGTTTAAGAAGCTAAGAAGCGTCTTTGGTTCGGTAGGTTTAGGAAGTTTCTGTGGTTTGGTAGGTTTAGGAAGTGTCTGTGGTTTGGTAGGTTTAGGAAGACATTTTTCGTTTGGTAGGTTTAGGAAGTGTCTGTGGTTTGGTAAGTTTATGAAGTTTCTGTGGTTCGGTAGGTTTAGGAAGTGTCTATGGTTGGTAGGTTTAGGAAGTGTCTGTAGTTTGGTAGGTTAAGGAAGTGTATGTGATTTGGTAGGTTTAGGTAGTGTCTTTCGTTTGGTAGGTTTAGGAAGTGTATGTGGTTTGGTAGGTTTAGGTAGTGTCTTTGGTTTGGTAGGTTTAGGTAGTGTCTGTGGTTTGGAAGGTTTAGGAAGTGTCTGTGGTTTGGTAGGTTTAGGAAGTGTATGTGGTGTGGTAGGTTTAGGTAGTGTCTTTGGTTTGGTAGGTTTAGGAAGTGTCTGTGGTTTAGTAGGTTTTAGGAAGTATCCGTGGTTGGTAGGTTTAGGAAGTGTCTGTAGTTTGGTAGGTTTAGGAAGTGTCTTTCGTTTGGTAGGTTTAGGAAGTGTATGTGGTTTGGTAGGTTTAGGTAGTGTCTTTGGTTTGGTAGGTTTAGGTAGTGTCTTTGGTTTGGTATGTTTAGGAAGTGTCTGTGGTTTGGTAGGTTAAGGAAGTATCTTTGGTTTGGTAGGTTTAAGAAGCGTCTTTGGTTTGGTAGGTTTATGAAGTGTCTGTGGTTTGATAGTTTTAGGAAGTGTCTGTGGTGTGGTAGGTTTAGGAAGTGTCTTTGGTTTTTGGGGGTTGGGGGGGGGAATGCTGTAGGCGCACCACACTTTGATATAACGGTCAAAACCGATTTGTGGCCGACTGGCCTCGCCGCGCTCAGGTCGTTAAAGATCCGCACGCGATTCGCGATTTGCCGACCACTGATCTACTCCAATCAAACCAAATCCTCTCATAATCTCTCCTTTGACTTGATGACGTCCCTTATAAATTTGGTATACACTTTTATTATTCTTAGACAAACATGTTAAAAGCTCTAAAAGAATTAGCTATTTATTTAACACACAAGACCAAATCAAGAGGGCATGAAATTATTTTTTGTTTTTTTTTCTTTCAAAAATTAACTTTATTTTCCAGTTAGATGCAAAAGTCCAAGTTGATTTAAATTGATCTATTTAGATTATTATAGATCTTTTAATTGTATCTTGTTTTCCAAGCTTGGGAAAACAAGAGAATAAAAATTATATTGAAGCATTTTAATTACAGAAGTTAGTAAAAAAAAAATTCCACCAATTTTTAAAATTGTTCTAAATGTTTTTAAAAATAATATTTATAACACAACGGCGCATAAGCTTGACACTATCAAGTACATACTTATGATATCACGAAGTATACTTAATTAAAGCATAAAGTACACTTTATGACAACATGAAAATGAACTTAATAACATCATAAAGTCATATGTGATAACTCTCTGAGCAAAATTGTTTTTTTTTTTTTTTACAAAATATATTAAAATAATATTTTTTTAAATTTTAAAATTATTTGTTTACATTTGAATTGACGGGGTGTCCAAGAATAAAAAGCATGTGTCATCTTCGCCATGACATATGACATTCCTATTGACACATTCCACCCTCTTTTTAATAACATCATAAAGTCATATGTGATAACTCTCTGAGCAAAATTGTTTTTTTTTTTTTACAAAATATATTAAAATAATATTTTTTTAAATTTTAAAATTATTTGTTTACATTTGAATTGACGGGGAGTCCAAGAATAAAAAGCATGTGTCATCTTCGCCATGACATATGACATTCCTAGTGAAACATACCACACTCTTTTGGCCTGCCCGTGACGTGTGGCATTCAGGCAAATGTGGATGAGCTATTGGAGGACTCACATGTTTATTGGTTTTTTTTGCTAATAACATTCAAACCCAAACTGGGGTCAAAGGTATCTCGGGGGTCAGAGGTATCTTGGGGGTCAAAAGTCTCCCTGGCGAGGATTTAAAAAAAAAAAGAAATTTAAATGATTTAAGCACGAGGACTGGGTCCGACCTAAGAGAGCGGAGCAGTTTAAGAACGATATTTTTCTCTTTCTTGAAATGTCTCTAAATCCGCCATTATATTGAGATAGGACGGTTTCGGGACACAAGGCTGATTCAATGGTGTGTATGCTTCATTTCAGGCAACATCTTCGCAACTTATTGTAGTTTTCCGATATTTTTTACAACTGTGGACCTCGCACGACGCAAAGAAAAATCCATGGATATTCCATCATCTTTATCTCATGACGCGTTGAGGCCACGGATATCCCAACATCCTCATCTCACGACTTGTTGAAGGTCATGGATTCGTCTCTCGCCCTCCGAGACTTGCGCTCGTTACTCAGGGCCTGTATGCTCTCCTCGAACTTCTCCCTGACCTCCTTCAGCTTCCTGAGGTAGTCGTCCTGGTCTCGGAACAGCTCTACGAGCGAGGGAGTGAAAACGCGTCCCCCAGAGCTGGGCGTGGAGTCGCTAACCACTCTTCGTTCAGGCACTTCTTCTGTTTTGGTTTTGGACAAGTCTCCTGTGCAAAACAAAAATATGTGTTGATTTCCAAAGCCCCAAATCTCTTTAATCGAAACAAGCAGTTAACAAGGGCATTCATTCTACGTTTTCTTCACGATATTTTGGTGTCAATTCTTTTGACTTGAAAAAACGCGTTGTCGTGCGTCCAATTATAGTTACCGCCCCTGATATCTACTCTCTTATTTTTTTGTCTCAGAAAGTGTTTCAAATTGTGACTAATTGGAAAATCCAGTGTAATAAATACCAGCTAACAAATCCCATCTAACAAAGCCCATTCAACAAATCCATTCAATGAATCCCATCTAACAAATCCCATAAAAAATGCCAACCAACAAAGCCCATCCAACAAATGCCATCCAACAAAGCCCATCTAACAAATCCCATCTAAGATATCCCATCCATCGAATCCCATCCAACAAATTACATCCAACAAAAGCCATCCAGCAAAGCCCATCTAATAAACCCCAACGTTGAAATTACCTGAAGCCTCCAACTGGTCTTGACCGCGACAAGACAAATTTGTCTCTTTCTGGACGTCTGACTTCTTAGATCCGAGACTTGTGTCAGTTGTGTCAGTGCTATCTGCCTCTGAACTGGATAACCAGCGTCGGCTCAGCACGTCATGTCCGCCATTCTTGTGACTGTAATCTGGTACCTTCAGTTTCCCAGGGTTTAGGCTAAAAGAGCACTTCGTGGGGTAAGTGTGGGGGCTCAAGTCAATCGGGGCGCCTGAAGAGTACGATACAGAGGTGGTGTTACGTGTGTTCAAACGACCACCCTCGACGCAGCCCGGCTTCTCTTCTATCTCACAAATAGCCCCTCCCGGCATGCAGCTGGTGGTGGCGTGTCTTGACGGACATGACGAACCGGACGTGACGCTTTCGTCCTCGTCATCCGCCAAGGCCACCTGGTGCTGAAGCTTCGTCTCCTGATTGGTCATAAAATAATTTAATCGTTTCCCTCGCTCTCTTTTCATTTCTTCGTGGACATCCTGTTCAGAGTTGACTTCTCGCCGGACTGTCTCTTCCATCTCTTCGATTTTAGGCATGGACTTGTGTGGCGATTTCCGGCCGGACAAAAACCGTTCCAATATAGAGATGATGTTCGTTTTCGAACTGGATGATTCCGGCAGACTTGTCGAACTGCCTTGGTCGGACCTCGAATCGGTTGTACTGCTGGCGTTGATCAGTCCTCGAGCCTTGCACAGTTTCTCGAGCTTGCTGATCACTCGGGGGAGTATGAGGTCGGTCCCCGATTCTTCGTTGACCGGCTCCTTGACGTCGTCGTCCCAAGCCACACTTTCTTTTTCTTTCCACGCTCCCTTCTGTGAACTAAACCACTCAGCGAACTCTGCCGGCTTGCACTCCAGTGCCAAAGAAAGTAGTTCCATCAACTCCTGGTCATCGACATCCCATTTAAGCCTATAGAAAGTTTCTTGAGAATTGGACAGCTGCAGACATTGTCTTAGGTCACTGTAGTATTCCTTCAGTGATGGGTCCTCCTGGGAGTTCCTACAGACGTTCTGATCACGTTTGTCGAAATATCGAGCTGGATTTAGTAATAAATCACACGCCTCGGAAGTATTCATCTGACAATCCTGAGAATTGGTCTCCTGGTCACCTGACTGATCACCTGACTGGTCAGAGACTGGACACTTCTGATCGATGTTCCACGTCCCAACATTTTCCAGACCTATGGGGTCTACGTCACCGTCAGTCCTGGCAGCGTGACCTTCCAATTTGCTTTGATCTTGACAATCTGAAATATGTTTGCAACAGTCCCATGTCTCAAAATCTTTAGGATTCTGGTTGTCTAACGCCTCCTTCTCGGAACCCGACCCGATCTCGGTCAAAGTGTTTTTCCTCGCGCACCTGGAGCACTTGATGTTCCACAGGGAGCCCCCCAAGCAGTTGCTCCCATGCTTCACCACGTGCGCATCGGTTGGGCTGGGAGATTTTTGTTCCACGGGTTGATCTCGCGAGCTGTTCCCCTTCTGACCTATCCATCGCAGTCTCCCGTTTTGATCTCGCGTTATAGAGTGGTAGTTAAACACGGTGCCGTCGTCCACATGGTCGAGCACTGGACGTTTGCTCTTCTCCAGGGGTTCTCCAGAATTCGTGCGTATCACTGCGTTATCATGGTCCACGAGCAGACGTTTGTCGTGAAGTTCTCCAGAATTCGGGCGTGTAATTAGACCATCGATATCCACGAGCCGACTTTTGCAATGGCGTTCCCCAGAATTCGTGCGTGTAACTATGGCATCATTGTCCACGAGCAGACGTTTGCCATGGAGATCTCCAGAATTCCTGCGTGTAACTATATCATCACGATTTGCGAGCAGACGTTTGTCATGGAGTTCTTCAGAATTTGCCCGTTTAAGAGTGTCATTCACGATTCTGCATTTTATTTTCTCCCGGATCTCTCCAGAATTCGTGAGTGGTGCTATTTCATTTTGGTCCACAATCAGCCCTTTTGTTTTCTCCTGGAGTCCAAGGGTAATCGAGTGTTCCATTTCGTCCAAGACCATTTGCGTGCCGTTCAGCTCTTCTTTGGCAGACTGTAATTTGGGATAATCGTCCTCCACAATCTCACTGTGCATAGTTGTACCGCACGAATCCGCCGATGTATCGACGCGCTCTTTGCCTTCGTGTTTCTCGAATGTATGGGCCGAGAGCTCGCACAGTTTATCCCTGGTCTCGGATGTGCTCATTTTCACCGTGCTCGTCTCCGTGAGGATGTCCCCGGTGCTTGCTGAAATGTCATGCTGTTCTTTGCAGCACGCGTAGACGGACGAGTCTGTGGTGGTCTTGGAGTTGACGTTGCTGAGGTCGATGCATTCTTCAAATAAATCGTTGCTTAAAATCTCCTGGGGTCCTTTGGCCGAGCCTGCCGTACTTCCAGGACTGGAAGGGTCGCTGAGTTTAGACTTGCAGTCCTGGTACTCCATGCTGTCATCGCACGAGTTGGGTTTCGTTCCGACATCTGACGTCTGCGGGGACACGTTCGTATCAGGGGTGATTTTTACATCCGATTCGAGCCTTTTCCCAGCAACGTCTTCCCTCGACTGGTTTAAAGATTCGTTCTCCACTGCAGAGTGTACAGTCACAACATCAACTACTAGACGCTTCTCACCATCGCCCAGATCTCCTCCACTCTCAACATTGCCACTGTCACATGGTTCCTGGCAAGACTCCAAGTCAACGACAGTGGACAGAGATTTGTTGATGGCCACGCAGTCACCAATGTTGTCAATGACGGGAATTTCAGCTCCACCCTCGCCGAGACCGACCACCGAGTTCACCGCCTCTTTGTTACTGAGTATGTCGTCCCTGTACATGTAGCGTTGGCATAGGCGGGCGTCCACAGCCTCGTTATCGGAAACGCTCGTCTCCGGCAGTGGACTAAAAAAATTAAGGTACTCACAAGTCGCCGATGTGTCCGTGCTGCGTGACGTCACCATCGAGTTAGCTGTACTGTATGAGATATCCGAAGCCGGCGAGAGCAGTCGCTGGAGCTTGACCGGGCTCGTGATGGTCGTCTTCTGCGGCACCGGTATCGGGCACGACTCGCGGTTTAGGAGCTGGTCACTTTTGGCTAACATCTCATTAAATTTAAACACCTTGTCGAAATCGCCGTTGATCTCCGACACGTACGGGTTAAGCTGGTCGGTGACCGGGTCAGTGTCTCTGTATCCGTCCTCCAAATCGCTCAGCACATGGATCTGATCTCCGTTATTGTCAGACACGTTGATGTTCGGAGCTTTTTGGTGCTCGTGAGTCGCGTCCCCAGCTGACTTTGGCGGAGAGGTGATGGTCCGACTCTTGTAGTGGTACATCTCGGGCAGACCGTCCGCGTCCAGTGACCTGACGTACTTGAACATACCCAACTTGGTGCACCTTCCTTGCTCCACGTTGTCCTTCGTCACACCGGGGTAGCGTGTGGGCATGGTACTGATGTGCACACTAGAGTCGGTGGACGGGTAGCAGAGGGCGCTGTCAGAACAAGAACCTTGGCATGTGGTGCAACTGATGAAACTGTCTGAGCCGTAGACACTCTCTCGTTGGCTCCCCCTGTTCCCGCCCAGGTCAAGCAAACTTAGTGATTCAATGCTCGGGGTCAAGTCCAGATCGAAATTGTGAGAATCGTTGTGCTGGGGTCCGTCGTCGTCTGGCACTTCCTTGCACACCCGCAGGCACGAGACGTAGGTCTCATAGGAGATCTCCCTGGCCATTTCTATCTGGTAAGTTTTCTCCTGCTTGGATCTCATGAATTCCGTCATTCGTTCCGGCAGCCGCCACACCAGAGAGCAACCGTTGGACGTTGAGCTGATCATGTATCGGAGATCGTTGGAAAATTTAACAGAGTTGACGTCATTTTGGCTGGACAGTGAAGCTACCGGCTGACCCGTCTGTAGATGATATACGGTTATTTGGCCGGGGCATTGTGTGATGGCCAGAAAACTGCCCGAGGGATCGATGGCCATGGCCCTGTGGCCGCTGCTGCATTTCTGAGTGCAAGGTATCATCTTGCTCGGCTTTCCACTAAACACGGGATCCGCCTTCCATAATTTAATCCCTCCGTTTCCCGCCCCCGTTACGATGTACTCACTCGTGACGTTAAACGATTTGTTGTACCGGGCTTCGGCGATCTCACCTGTGATCGTGAATTTCAACGTGCTCCCGGGTAGCGCCCTGCGCACCAGGATAACGTTGTCGGCAGCGGCGGATACCAAGGTCAGGAGGCCGCTGTTGTGGACAAGACTTAAGGCTGTTATGGCCGCCGAGTGGTCGCACAAGACCTGAACCAAGCCGAAATCTGTTTTAGCGTTCAAAACGAAAATGATTCTGTCTCGACCTCCGCTGCAGACGAGCTGGTACTCGTCGTCGTACATGAGCTCAATGCACGTGACCTGAGAGCTGTGAGCTTCAATGACCCTGCGTAAGAAGCCGGACGCGGCGTCATACACCTTTATCTCGCCCGCATCGTTCCCGCATATTATGTCCTTCCCGTCCGGGGTGAACTGCACGGCATTAGCCTGCTGGAAGCGGGACTTGCTGGCCTTAAAGTTAAGGACGCCGTGGTGCTTTTGAGCCTTGTCGGACATGGTCACCGAATCAAATGCCTTTGACCTCTTCGCTTTCTCGTTGGATCCCACGAGTGACCTGAGAATGCCCGCCTTGTAAGCCTGTTCTCCGAGACCAGCCTCGTTCCCGGCACCTTTCTGCTTGTGTTTCGTCGGCGGTAAAATCATAGAGCAGACGATGGTGTCCTTGAAGCTGTTGATCTGCCACGAATGCATGCTGCCGTCTGAGAATATGCACGTGACGATCGAGTCCTTCTCGTTGACGGCGATTGCCGTGGTGTCAGGGACTTGATTACCGGCAATTTTCGTGAAGCCCTCCGGTCCCAGAAGCTGATTCACGGACACGGCCGCCTCCACGTTCAGCGTGTCCGGATGACAAATCTTGACGACACCCTCGCGGCATCCTACAAAAACGTGATCCATCGCGTACCTGACCACGTAGGCCCGGGTGTCCACCTTGGACGCCTTATCTATGACAATGTCCCCCATCTTGATCTCGCACAGGAAACCGCAGCTGGTCACCGTGTAAACCTCCCGCTCGTGCTTGTTCCGACCGCTGGCGATGTCCACGAATGTGTACTCGCTCTGCCTGCCGAGGAGCACCGCTTTCCTGTCTTGGAACACGTTCGTCTCGTGCGTGTTGGAATCTATGCGGTCGATGTTGAAGAGTGTGACCTTTCGATGACCGCACACCGCGACGTACGCCCCTGGTCTGGGTATGGTCATCGCGAGCGGCGACGTTTGCCATTTCGTCAGGGCCAGTCTGCGCCCGCGCACGTAGTCCCACACTCCGATGTTTAGGTCGCAGTTTCCGAGAGCCACGAGGAAGGCCGATTTGGGATGAAAAGCGATAGCCCTGATGCCCACCGAGTGGTCCACTATGAACTTACTGTATTCTTTGTGCTCTTTCACAAGCCACACGGAAATGTGAGGCTTCAGTCCATGCTCGCCAAAGGCCAACATCCGCCCATCTTCAGTGAAGCTAACGCAAGAGATGCAATGCACGGTGGGGCTCTCCATAAACTTCTGATCGTTAGTTTTTGGGTCAAGCAGCACTAACATGCAGGCCGCAGGAAACGCCACCACGCCCGAGGTGGGACTGTGGGCCAGCGCGTGACAGGAGGTGCTCGTGAGACCCAGGACCTGTTCGAGGATGAATTCGTCTTGGCTGGTTGGCTTTTGGCCCTCCGCGTCTCTATCTGAAAGGACTAGAGTACCCGAAGCCATAATCTGAGATGAAATTCGCGACGACGATTGGCCGAAATCACGTGACTAAATTTATTTGACCATTTCTGAGGCTGCGCGGGCCATCCACGTGAACCTGTGGCTGAAGTAACTCGCCAGGATGTCACGACAGATGTGCCTGGAGTGCTTGGACATGTTGGGTGCTACAGGTGGCTAATGATACAGACCTAATAGTTCTAATGATTCCCGAAATCCGCATGAATTCCGGAATCCCGTGAGGACCCGCCTGTGATGTTGTTTATCGCCATTTGTTGGATTTCTTCGGCATTATTTTGAATTTCATGGCATCGTCCCTAAGATGGGAGAACACGGGATGTGACGTCATTCCGGTGCGGGCACTGTCGGTGCGCACCAATTTTTGGAACTTCTATCAAAATTTGGCATGTGAATAAATCATTTCAAGTCAATGGTACAATCAATTTAATAGCGTATAATTCTAACACTGGCCACTGATGAAGCAGAATTAGTTAGACAATGGATGTTACAGAACTAATCAAAGTGATGAAGAAGTTTTCTTCAAAAAGAGGGAGAACATTTTTAAAAGGCGCTAATTATGGACTGAATTGTTTTCAGTTTATATTTCATAATTTTTCCATTTAAAAAATCCTTAAAATTTTAAATATGATAAATTGAAGATACCTGAATGTCTTAAAATGGCAAATATGTATAATTGAAGATACCTGAATGTCTTAAAATGGTAAATATGATAGAATTGAAGGTACTGGTATGTATTTAAATGATTAATATGATGTATTGAAGTGATGTATTGTATGACTTAAAATGTTAAATATGATGAGTTGAAGATACTTGTATGTCTTATAATGTTAAATATGATAAATAGAAGATACTTGCTTGTCCTTTTTGTTTGGGTAGCAAAGATAAAAAATGAAGGACTGCGTTCATGCTTGGTGAAGAAAATAGAAGAACGAAGTACGGGGAAGTTTGAAATATTTTTGTCATTTTTACTCTCTGCTGAGGAAGGCTCTTAACCGAAACTTTATTCTTTTATTTTCCCGTCTTTCTATTTCACACTTCCACCTACATTGCTCTTCCATTTTCTTTGGGAACCAAATTATGTAAAGGGAAGTAATCGTTTAATCATAGCCGTACGTGGTTTTAATCGGCTTTAGCTCCCTTGGTTTGAAGCATTGTTGGCCCTTTTTGCCATGATTTTAAGAGCTTCCAAGTGACGGTGTCTTGTGTGGAAGTTAGAAGACAGACACTTGAGTAGTTAACTCCGGTCTTGGAAGTCAAAAACTTTGAACGTTTATTTAGCTTTGCATGACATACCTGGTAGGGCAGAAAGTAGGCTTGTATTGTGAAGGCCAGAGCAGTGGTCCGCAACACCGGTCAGCGAGCCGCGTGCTGCTGGTCTGCACAACACGAGCCAAGGAACTGGGGAACCAAAAAAAAAATTTCTCTCGTTTTGAGTCTCGTTTCAAAAACCAACATTTATTAGCTTGTCAGTAAGCAGGTTCACCTTTGGTTAGCTTGTCTATACGCAGGTCCAACTTTGGTTAGATTGTTGATAAGCAGGGCCACCATTGATTAGCTTGTCAACAAGCAGGTCCACCATTGATTAGCTTGTCAATAACCAGGTCCACCTTTGGTTAGCTTGTTGATAAGCAGGTCCACCTTTGATTAGCTTGTTTATACGCAGGGCCACCATTGATTAGCTTGTCAATAAGCAGGTCCACCTTTGGTTAGCTTGTTTATACACAGGTCCACCATATTGATTAGCTTGTCAATAAGCAGGTCCACCTTTGATTAGCTTGTCGGTAAGCAGGTCCAACTTTGATTAGCTTGTCGGTAAGCAGGTCCAACTTTGATTAGCTTGTCGATAAGCAGGTCCACCTTCTATTAGATTGTTGATAAGCAGGTCCACCTTTGATTAGCTTGTCGATAAGCAGTTACACCTTTCTTGATAGTCAACGTTAGCTAAAATGATTACCTCTTTAATTTTTTTGATATTCCATATTACCACTTAATCTGTAAATATATTTACCTTTTATTTATTTTTTGTAAAAATTACCATTAAAAATTTTAATTTAATTTCTAAACAAGCAAGGCAGAACAATATCTTTTTCTTTAAAAAAAAACAAAAAAAAAAAACTTTTACTCTAAATATTTGAAGGTCATACTTGATAGAGCCCCGTCCAACGGCCTGATTAAAGAAATATATATTTTATGACATGTTATGATCAAATAATTCGCCACTCTTAATGAAAGAGCTTTAAACAAAGTCTGCTCCGTGCTGCCGTACAAAAGATAGAAGCTCAAATTTTGTCTCACCACTATCTGTGAAATCTTCTGTGTCTAAGACCTAGAGATTACACCCAATGTCCAAACTATCTGTGAAATCTTCTGAGTCTAAGACCTAGAGATTACACCCAATGTCCAAACTATCTGTGAAATCTTCTGTGTCTAAGACCTAGAGATTACACCCAATGTCCACACTATCTGTGAAATCTTCTGAGTCTAAGACCTAGAGATTACACCCAATGTCCAAACTATCTGTGAAATCTTCTGAGTCTAAGACCTAGAGATTACACCCAATGTCCAAACTATCTGTGAAATCTTCTGTGTCTAAGACCTAGAGATTACACCCAATGTCCAAACTATCTGTGAAATCTTCTGTGTCTAAGACCTAAAGATTACACCCAATGTCCAAACTATCTGTGAAATCTTCTGTGTCTAAGACCTAGAGATTACACCCAATGTCCAAACTATCTGTGAAATCTTCTGTGTCTAAGACCTAGAGATTACACCCAATGTCCAAACTATCTGTGAAATCTTCTGTGTCTAAGACCTAGAGATTACACCCATTGTCCAAACTATCTGTGAAATCTTCTGTGTCTAAGACCTAGAGATTACACCCAATGTCCAAACTATCTGTGAAATTCTCTGTGTCTAGGACCTATAGACTACACCTGATGTCTACGCTATCTGTGAAATTCTCCTGATCTAAGGCAGTGGCTCTCAACCTTCCTAATGCCACGACCCTTTTATACAGTTCCTGATGTTGTGGTGACCCCCCAACCATAAGTTATTTTAGATGCTACTTCATAAATATCTGCTTTATTGATGGTCTTTGGCGACCCCTGTTTAAGGGTCGTTCGTCCCACAGGTTGAGAACCGCCTATAGACTACGCCTAATGTCTGAACTACCTTTGACAGCTCATTTAGTATTAACAATACTTTCGTGGGAACTTTCGTGAAGGTAGCCCCTCATCTGGTGCGTACAGCGCCAGACTTATCACACGGTGAAAGGCTGGGAACCCGACACACCAGGCCGTGATAACACCATCGGGCGCCGCGTCGCTTGTTGGCGAGTCCGACTTTTAATCCCGGTCGTTCGCAACATTCCTGGGATATTGGTGACGTATTAATGGGGGAGATTATTGTGAGTCAGTCTTAATACGAGCCGAACAGCTGTGGTCATGTTAGTGTGTAGCCGATGACAAATCGGCACATCTGTTTGGACTACGCCTGGCGACGCGTACCTGTAGTGTAAGTGCTCTCATATTTAGATTACACCAATATTTGTTGTCTAGGATTAAATTCTACATAGTGTATTCAAGACTAAACGCTTATATTGAACAGTGTAGTAAAGACTACCTCTAAGCAGACATTCGTGAATGTTAAGCTGAATACTAAATACATTTTCTTTTCTTCAAACATAATATAGTATGGCATTATGTCATATTGTATGTGTATGTGGAGCGCTCAACGTAATTCTCCAGTATATGTAAACAGACTATGTCCATTTGAAAGTAAGGGTGCGAAAACTTAAATAATTCAATGTTAGAGATTTTTTTTTTAAAACAAATAATCCAATGTGGATGAGATGTTTTCAGCTGTTTAAATTTAAGCTGGTACCGGTAACTATAATAACAAAAATAAAACACTAATGTTGTCTACTAGTTCCACTACGTCGATAACTGCATCATGTTGAAGGAGATCATGTACAAACTAAAATAGATAATATTATGTCAGCACATTATTTCGGATGATTGATTGTTAGTCCCTAGAACATTTAGGTACTACACGTCATCTATTTTAGTGCCTTGATAACATGGCTGGTCTTGTCTTGATAGCAGGGCAGGTCTTGATGACATGACAAGTCTTGATGACATCATAAATACTAAGGCTGTTTGAAATGAATTATCGGAGAATAAGGGAAGACAACGGGAATGAATATGAGAAAATATAAATACAGAAAGGGAGTAAATACCATTGTATATTTTAAAAAAATGAAAATGAATTATAAATACGAGAATATATTTAAGAAAGAAAATAAATAAATATGGGAATATATAAAGATAACAAAGGAATAAATACGGGAGTATATAAAGATAGAAAGGGAATAACTTCGGGAGTAAAGAAAGAAAGAATGATATTAACATGGGAGTGCATAAAGAGAAGGCGAAATAAACACGGGAAACTATAAAGAGTTCAAGAGAGAAAGGAAAGAGATGTTGGTGTTTAATTTAAGAGAAATGAAACCCGATAGCGTACATAGCCTACTATCAGAAACAGCGTTGTGCTATTGATGACACATAGAACCTTGTTGCACAATGGGGGGGGGGGGGGGGGGGGGGGAGGGGATTTCATTTATGATAACTTCACCAGAAAGCCCGAATAGCCCCGCCCCCTTTTCGCTTGCCTCCCAAGTAGAACCCCAAAACATAATCTCTCACATCACTTCAAAACACCTCCCCTAGCTTTCCCTCAACACAAATCAAGTAACGAACTATTGCAGTATTTGTGGCACTGAGAGGCCTTCCACTTACTGTACATGAAACTAAGCCAACAACATTCAGAATATTTTGCTATCATGAAACAAAGCCACAAACAACAATGAGTATATTTTGCTATTTAACATTTCCTGTCTTAAATATACGATCCACTCACACGATCCACACACACATCCACACACACAGACACACAACCCCCACCCCTTTTTTTTTTTTTCACACACACACAAATAACATCACAGCTTCTTAAATTCCTCCAAATGAATATTTAATGACAGATATCTTATGCCCCAGTAAATATCATAGGATTTTTCATGTGCGTTCTAATTGTTTGCGCTTAAAGAAAAATATGAATAATTCGACTTTCCTCAAATGTTCTTGCGTGGTGTGTGAGCCCGAGTTCTGTCTCCACGTGTTATGAGAAGTGCAGTGCCGTTGTTGTTATGCTATCTTATTTTATATAGTACTGTGCCATAGTTGTTATCTTATCATATTTTAAGTAGTGCCATTGTTGTTATCTTATCATATTGTATGTAGGACTGTGCCATTGTTGTTATCATATTGTATGTAGGACTGTGCCATTGTTGTTATCATATTGTAAGTAGGACTGTGCCATTGTTGTTATCTTATCATATTGTATGTAGTACTGTGCCATTGTTGTTATCATATTGTATGTAGTACTGGGCCATTGTTGTTATTATATTGTATGTAGTACTGTGCCATTGTTGTTATCATAGTGTATGTAGTACTGTGCCATTGTTGTTATCATATTGTATTTAGTAATGTGCCATTGTTGTTATCATATTGTATTGTAGTACTGTGCCATTGTTGTTATCATATTGTAAGTAGGACTGTGCATTTGTTGTTATCATATTGTAAGTAGGACTGTGCATTTTTTATTATCATATTGTAAGTAGGACTGTGCATTTGTTATCATATTGTATTTAGTAATGTACCATTGTTGTTATCATATTGTATTGTAGTACTGTGCCGTTGTTGTTATCATATTGTAAGTAGGACTGTGCATTTGTTGTTATCATATTGTAAGTAGGACTGTGCATTTGTTATCATATTGTATTTAGTAATGTGTCATTGTTGTTATCATATTGTCTGTAGTACTGTGCAAATGTGGTTATCTTATCATAGTGTATGTAGTACTGTGCCATTGTTGCTAACTTCACATAATTTAAGTGGTGCTGAGCGATTGTTGCTAGCTTCACAAATTTCATTTCGTACTGTGTCATTGCTGCTAACTTAACATATTTTATGTAGTACTGGGCCATTGTTGCAAGCTTAACATATTTTATCATATGTAGCACTGAGCTATGGTTGCTAGCTTCACATATTTTATTTAGCACTGTGCCATTGTTGTCTTTACAAGTTAAATTTAGTATAATGTCATTGTTGCTTCCACATAATGCTAAGTATAATTGTAAAAATGATTAGGATGTGAAGTCATAGACCCAAAGTCATGTCACGTTGTCACTCGAGACATTCAGCCCCCCCCCCCCCATATTCCACCTTTCTCATTGTTGCTTCCACATAATGCTAAGTATAATTGTAAAAATGATTAGGATGTGAAGGCATAGACCCAAAGTCATGTCACGTTGTCACTCGAGACATTCAGCCCCCCCCCCCCCATATTCCACCTTTCTGTCAGACATTTAGTCACCGCAGAGATGGCCAATAGGTTACTCCTCTCAATGTCTGAGATAGCACATTTTCACCTTTCTTTGCTGTGATAATCTCTAACCAAAGGCAGCCAACCTTGGAAAGTTGGCAAGAGTTATACAGAGGTTGCCCAGAATTCACTATTCTAGACAGACGCTCATCTAAAAATAGAAGGGCGTGTGCTCTATTTGTAGTTGAAGTTGTCAGTGTTTGCTATGATTTAGTAGAAGAATGGGGCTGGAGTGGTCGTTGGGACGGTAGTTGGGGCGGTAGTTGGGGCGGTGGTTGGGGTGGTAGTTGGGGCGGTAGTTGGGGCAGTAGTTGGGGCGGTGGTTGGGGCGGTGGTTGGGCGGTAGTTGGGGCGGTGGTTGGGGCGGTAGTTGGGGCGGTGGTTGGGGCGGTAGTTGGGGTGGTAGTTGGGGTGGTAGTTGGGGCGGTGGTAGCTCATTCATGTGTTTGGTTTTCTTTTTTAAAGGAGCCTGGAGTAAATCTTGCACAACACACAGGTAAAGGCTGTGTGAATAGTTGACATGCTTGTCATAAATGTCACGCAAGTAGATAACTGAGAAGTTTCGCCATAACCGTGCTACCCAGTGATCATATCTTAGTAGTACGCCCAGTGGTCACACCCAATGACAGTGCTACCCATTGATCACACCATGGTAGTGCTACCCATTGATCACACCGTGGTAGTGCTACCCATTGATCACACCGTGGTAATGCTACCCACTGATCACACCATGGTAATGCTATCCACTGATCACACCGTGGTAGTGCTACCCACTGATCGCACCATGGTAGGGCTACCCATTGATCACACCATTGTAGTGCTACCCGCTGATCACACCATAGTAGTGCCATCCACTAATCACACCGTGGTAATGCTACCCATTGATCACACATGGTAGTGCTACCCACTGATCACACCGTGGTAGTGCTATCCACTGATCACACCATGGTAGTGCTATCCACTGATCACATCGTGGTAGTGCTACCCATTTATCACACCATGGTAGTGCTACCCATTGATCACACCATTCTAGTGCTACCCACTGATCACACCATGGTAGAACGACACACTGATCACACCAAAGTAATGCTATCCACTGATCACACCATGGTAGTGCTATCCACTGATCACACCGTGATAGTGCTACCCATTTATCACACCATTGTAGTGCTACCCACTCATCATGCCATAGTAATGCTAGCCATTGATCACACCGAGTAAGAGTGCTACCCACTGATCCTATAGAGTACTACCTATTGATCTCACACTACACCGGGTGCATCGCTTATCAATCAATCGAGTGATTTAATTGTACGGGGCCCATGTTCTCTTCCAGTAGTCCATTAATCCATAGACCTCACCAGTGTAAGAACGGACTTTCGGTATACCATACGTGTACACCAATAGCACAGTTAACAATGCCCATACGTGTACACCAATAGCACAGTTAACAATGCCCATACGTGTACACCAATAGCACAGTTAACAATGTCCATAGTGTACACCAATAGCACGGTTAACAATGCCCATACGTGTACACCAATAGCACAGTTAACAATGCCCATACGTGTACACCAATAGAACAGTTAACAATGCCCATACGTGTACACCAATAGCACAGTTAACAATGTCCATAGTGTACACCAATAGCACAGTTAACAATGCCCATAGTGTACACCAATAGCACAGTTAACAATGCCCATACGTGTACACCAATAGCACAGTTAACAATGCCCATACGTGTACACCAATAGCACAGTTAACAATGCCCATACGTGTACACCAATAGCACAGTTAACAATGCCCATACGTGTACACCAATAGCACAGTTAACAATGCCCATACGTGTACACCAATAGCACCGTTAACAATGCCCATACGTGTACACCAATAGCACCGTTAACAATGCCCATACGTGTGCACCTTGAGCACAGTTAACAATGCCCATACGTGTACACCAATAGCACAGTTAACAATGCCCATACGTGTGCACCTTGAGCACAGTTAACAATGTCCATTGACGTAGACCTTGATGTCCCCCACGCCTTCCAATGACGTCGACCTTGATGTCCCCCACGCCTTCCGCCAGACACTCACACTAATGTGAGACCTCCCCAAAGCTCAATTTATTGAATTACCTCCCATGACGTTTCTTAATTAAATAACGTACCGACTGCATATCCACCCCCCACAGATTTTCTTTTCCTCTCATCCATAGTCACGTGCTCAAACGTCCTCCATGCCCACTTCCTATTTGGGTTTACCCCCCTTTGCTCTCACGAAACAAAGCCACCAACAACAATGAGTATATTTTGTTTTTTAACTCTTCATGTGTTCACTACCCCACGTCCCACACTATCTTATTCAACCACCACCTCCCCTTTCCTCAACATCAGCAACAGCAACCAAAGCCCACACAAATAAACAAGAACAACTGCAACTACTTGCCTCAGTTTTCATTAAGTCAGCTTATCTCTGTGCTGGTCTAATGTTTATGCCAATCTTTTTATTTCATTCAACAGGTGCCAGCACCCCCAGCAAGACAGACACACACACACTTCCCCCCCCCGGCCAGACACGCAACCCCCCCCCCCACGGTCAGGACACACAGCCTCCCCTTGGGGGTGCACGATAAGCACTCAAGTGAAGGGGGGTGACTAACAAAGAAGGTTAGGACAGGAAGAGAGGAACTTGAATTACTCCGGGACACTCGGGTATCAAGATAAAAACCAACTTCACTTATCTCCAATGATAAGTCGATTGTCTGCGAGCGTAACCGGACCAACGCTGGACTGATTAACTGCGTAGAGCGGTGTACCAGAAACACAGAACAAAACTGCACAGACGGTCAGTGCCATGGTGTTCCCACAGATAAAGGCGTTTTCTGTGCGTCTTACAGGGAAAATCCGATTCTTAGAAATGTGATGCACTTTTCTGATGGCGCGGAGAAACGAAAATATTACAGCCAAGTGCGACCGAATCATGACGTCATAGGTCGTTAGCCATCCGGACACATGGACGTGTACGTGGCCAGGACGTATGAGGTGGACAGGCATGAGGACAGGTCAAGTTACCCTTTCTGGGATTATAGGTCAGTGAACATACTGCTCAGTGTGCTATTAGTAGTTATGTACTATTAGTAGTTACGTGCTATTAGTATTTATGTGCTATTATCAGTTATTTGCACATAGCTTTTGTGTGATATTATTTGTTATGTGCTATATATGTAGCTATGAGCCATGAGACCAGAGATGTCTGGTTACTATGAAAGCTACATACCATATAGAGAAGCCAAGTCATCTACTTCAAGGCCAATGGTTACATTTTTTGGCCGATAAACAGCATTGGTCACTAAGGAGATTTCTTTAAAATAATCAATTGTTTCAAACTACAGAATAAAATAATATGAAACTTATTGATTTCATTGAAAGACACACTACTTCACCCCCCCTCCCCTTTTGGGGGGGGGGGCGGGGGAATGGTTTTTTGGGGTCAAATCAATCAATGTAATCTCATTACTGGGCTCGTGAATACTAAGTTCCTGATCGATAGTTTTTTTTAATTTTTTATTTTTTTATTTTGGTATCGAACTTCTCTTTCAATCACTTTCTTTCATCTTGAAATTACCGGCTCGTTTGTTGGAAACTAATATCACCTCAGTGGCAATTACGTCATCGACTTGAAACGATTGCGGTACTCTCCAATCCCGAGCTATCAAACTCTGTTATTGCAGTACGGGTATCTTGAAGGACTATCAGGAAAATATTCTTAAACACTGGTCAGTCAGTGCAACAGAATGTTAATCTAAGAGTTCAAGAAGAGGAACACCAAGAAATCGCTTTAACAAAAAAATAGTTTGCTATTTAGAGCAGTTAACTTTCATTTTGACTGGTATCACAGCGGGACGCTTATTGGCTTGAACAATAAATTAATCTTTGATTTGTTACAAAGAAGCCGTCGGCACATTTCCACAACGCGCCCGATTCCAGACAAGTTCTTGTTTTCAGCGATTTGACCCTGCTTTACTTTTCTCTGGACGGGGGACAATAAAGCTCCCGCTGCAAGAGTCGTTTCTCTTATGACAACACCATGCGGACACCAGATACACCGCAACTGAAAGTCGGTGCATTGAAACATACGCTGGTGGTCAAATGCAGTTCAAGTGATTCCTGTGGCAAGTTTTATGATACGTTATTTTTTAAAATCCTGATGTCCTGAGAGCTATCCACTCATCTCAGAAATGTCAGTGTCACGATTATGAAATTAATCATTACAATTCTTCCTCTATATTTTGAGAGCCCACAATCAAATGTGTTGATCATTCTGGCTCCTATGTTTGTAGAGGGGGGTTCGCGATGTTTTTGCGCATGGTTTTGCAGAGGATACTTCATTGGTTGCAAGGGTTACTCAGCGATGTTTTAGGAACTTGGGGGCTGGAAGGCCCGAGGCAATAGACGCAAATGTGTCACGTGTTGTCGCCTCAACTGTTCCTTTTAGAAACGTGTTCCAGCCCCTGATTGTCTTTGGCAGGCATGAACAGTTCCGTGCACTGTGTTCTTGCTGTTATGGGACGACGAAACTGCCTGTCATGGCCTCGTCGCTGTCTAGCTTCTGTGTAATGCTGGAGCATGCTTTACAAAACAAAACAAAAAACAAGCATACATGCTTTAATATGTTTGTTGTTCTTTTACAAATGTTAAAATAGTCGTAGCTGTTTGCGTTTTTTTGTTGTTGTTTTTTTTTTGGTCTTTTTAATTGTGGGAGAGACCTGGTGCCCACATATCGCTCAGTTTTTTTTTAATCTGCTGAACGTGGGATGTTCCTATCGTCTGATAACGGTGTGCACGCCTCACCCCCCCCCCTCACCCATGGATGAGCCAAACTGACGAGTCGGACTGAAATGACGTCCAACAGTTACAAATGTTTTTTTTTTGTTTTTTTTTTTTTGTTCTTTTTAATTGTGGGAGAGACCTGGTGCCCACATATCGCTCAGTTTTTTTTTAATCTGCTGAACGTGGGATGTTCCTATCGTCTGATAACGGTGTGCACGCCTCCCCCCCCCCCCCTCACCCATGGATGAGCCAAACTGACGAGTCGGACTGAAATGACGTCCAACAGTTACAAACAGTTACGAACGGCCATGTCAGGAATGTGGGGCGCCCCATTTAACGACTAATCTTGTTGGACGATTGTTTCAGCACGCCTTCAGTTTGGCCTTGCTTCATGCGGTTAAATTAGCACCCCCCACCTTGCTGACTAAAGCCGCTTTGTCCAATTGTGAACAAAAAATACATCAGAATGTGACTATTGACCATTGCGGTTAGAAAGAGACAAAACATGTGTTCGACAACTGTAGACGGACTTCAAGCCGCGAAAAGCAAACGTTGTTTTGACTGACCAGGGAAGTGTCACAGCGCTAATGCCTGCTAATTGATACAGATGCGGTGTGTTAAGCGTCTGGACTGGCAGTTGCCTCCCTGCCCCCCCCCCCCCCGGGGGGGGATCACTCAAACATGTGCAAACAAAGACTTATAGCACACCCCCTATATTTGATTTTGTCTTTGTCAAACAGCACTGGGAAAGAAAAGGGAAAAAGGGGGGGGGGGGAGGGTAGATCTCGTTTAGGATTCCCGGGATCCCATGTGATTTTTTTAGTAAATAAAAACATTTCCGGGAAAATGTCCTATTGCTGGTCGACACTTTTAGATTACAATGTCCTTGTTTTTTTTTGTTTTTTTTTAATTTCTGTAAGATCAGTATCACCAATTGTCGTTATGAGCCAGAACCTGTAAAATATAGTTAACTGCGCTGAATGACTAAACTCAGTAGCTCTGGTACACAGGTTCTCGGGCGTTATCAAGTCATGACCACATTCACGATAAAACCAGAGTTAACCTTACTACTTATAAACTGAAGAGAAAAAAAAAAGACTTTTAAATAGTGAAAATTCTTGTAAAGAATGACATATTAAAACTCAATGTTCAAATTTCATGTCATCGACGACTTATTTCATGCCATGATTTAAATTGTAACTCAAACTTTAAGACACAAAGTAAAAAACAACAACAAATATTTAAAAGTCACTTCTTGGCTTTTGCTTCTCTTAGTTATTGTTTAAGCCGGCGCCCCTTAGAAATCCCTTCCCACCACCATTTGAGGTCAGCTCCCATGGGCTTGAAACCTTTGCTCTAGTCACTTGATTATCCCAAGACTTCATTTGTCAAACCATATGTTATGGGGAGTTTTGTTTCATCCACAATCAACGCAATAAGATATATAGGATAGATATAGCCCTACATAAATAGCCAGTTATTATCATTCCTAATTGTTTTGTTGGGGTTTTTTGGGGTTTTTTTTGGTTTTTTGGGGGGGGGTTTTTTGTTGTTGTTTTTTGTTGTTTTTTGTTGTTGTTTTTTTATTCGAAAGGAATCTGTTGTTAAAAGCTGTTTAGAAATTTTCTTGTAAATATTTAGTGACGAATTCGAAACTAGAGTTAGCGACTCGTAAAGAATGTAAAACTCATAAAGTGCTATGTTTGTTTGTGTTTTCTTTTTTCTCCAGGCGGTTATATTCAAGTTTTGCTTAGCAATAATATTATTAGCTATCTCTTACTATAGGGACAAGCCGTGCAATATGAAGCAACTAGTAACACGTGGACAACCCCTAAAATAACTTTAACTAGATCTAACTCTTTTATAGTTCAATTTAGTGTAAACTATATTATTAATTCAACTAAATTTATCCTGGGTAGGTTGGCGGGGGGGGGGGGTGGGAGGAAGGGGTGGGGG
>CAXITT010000130.1:621914-651563 GCA_964033795.1 Lymnaea stagnalis | reverse complement strand
GGATAAACGGTCGGCATGAAGAGATTTCGCGCCAATTAGGATGGGATAAACGGTCGGCATGAAGAGATTTCGCGCCAATTAGGATGGGATAAACGGTCGGCATGAAGAGATTTCGCGCCAATTAGGATCGGATAAACGGTCGGCAAGTAAGCACAGGTATAAATCGCCTCCGTCGTTCGAGGCTGTTTGGTTTTTATTGCATGCCTAAGTCTAAAGTAAAGCCACTTCAACCGGGAGTGTATAAGCATGCGTTTAACAAAAAATATTTTGTCTACAATGTACAGATGGAAATGTTCATTCTTAAGTTAGAAAATGTTAAGCAAAACAATATATATATAGACTATATATATATATAAGACTTTCTGTTAAAGACGGGTTCAAACGCACAAAAAAGAGTAAAAAATAATTATAATTTTCTTAAAACACATTGCTCAAAGAAAGTCTGGGCAGAAAATATATCCAACATTTACGAAAAATAAATAAAATATTGTTTTTTTCATACAATGAATTGGAATCCTTTGGCTTCATAGATTACTCCCCTTCTGCACAGTCTCTCGTTGAGTAATGCTCTTACAGACATTTACAATGATTTCCTACTTTTGAGTGCGTTTAAACTCGTTTTTTAAAAAGAAAATCTCGCTATTATTATTTTTTAAAATTATTGTTTTACTTTGTCGTCAAGTCAATTTTGGCGCGAAGCTGGCGCATCTCGTGTGGCGGCTGTAGCTAAAGATAATAGAGGTTTACTTTTGTATGGTATTGCCATCGAGTGCTTTGTCACATAGTTAAGGGAAATATATTTGATTAAACAATTTTTTATTGTGTGAGTGTGGTCTTATATCTCGTGCCCTTTACATTTGTATACGTTTTAAATAATAAATATTGCAAAGAATACTTTTGAATACCTTTTGGTAAAATTTATGTCATTTAAAATGTAAAAAGAAAAAGAAAATTATGTCAAAATCTGGTATGAAATAGGATACATGTGTAAACTAATAAATTAGATAATATGTGTAATTTGTAGTATATATTATTATACTTTTGTAAAGTTGACAGTACAGTTGTCTGAGGTATCGATATGTATGGCGGCATGCTTCGCGTGACCCGCAAAATTTATCAAAGCGTATTTTTCCCTTCTTGACACGTCAAATAAGTCATTTGTAAGGTACTCTCCCCCAGCACGTCAAATAAGTCATTTGTAAGGTACTCTCCCCCAGCACGTCAAATAAGTCATTTGTAAGGTACTCTCCCCCAGCACGTCAAATAAGTCATTTGTAAGGTACTCTCCCCCAGCACGTCAAATAAGTCATTTGTAAGGTACTCTCCCCCAGCACGTCAAATAAGTCATTTGTAAGGTACTCTCCCCCAGCACGTCAAATAAGTCATTTGTAAGGTACTCTCCCCCAGCACGTCAAATAAGTCATTTGTAAGGTACTCTCCCCCAGCACGTCAAATAAGTCATTTGTAAGGTACTCTCCCCCAGCACGTCAAATAAGTCATTTGTAAGGTACTCTCCCCCAGCACGTCAAATAAGTCATTTGTAAGGTACTCTCCCCCAGCACGTCAAATAAGTCATTTGTAAGGTACTCTCCCCCAGCACGTCAAATAAGTCATTTGTAAGGTACTCTCCCCCAGCACGTCAAATAAGTCATTTGTAAGGTACTCTCCCCCAGCACGTCAAATAAGTCATTTGTAAGGTACTCTCCCCCAGCACGTCAAATAAGTCATTTGTAAGGTACTCTCCCCCAGCACGTCAAATAAGTCATTTGTAAGGTACTCTCCCCCAGCACGTCAAATAAGTCATTTGTAAGGTACTCTCCCCCAGCACGTCAAATAAGTCATTTGTAAGGTACTCTCCCCCAGCACGTCAAATAAGTCATTTGTAAGGTACTCTCCCCCAGCACGTCAAATAAGTCATTTGTAAGGTACTCTCCCCCAGCACGTCAAATAAGTCATTTGTAAGGTACTCTCCCCCAGCACGTCAAATAAGTCATTTGTAAGGTACTCTCCCCCAGCACGTCAATAGTCATTTGTAAGGTACTCTCTCCAAAACATCAAAAGTCTTTTGTAAGGTACTCTCCCTTAAGAGCAAAATTAAATTCTGCTTCTAATAAACTCACTAAGAGTTCTCTCCCATACTAGCATAGAATAGTGATCTCCCTTCATCAACTCAGAAATCCTTACCATAAAAGCCAACTCTACCGCCCGATTTCTATCAAGTGTTCCAGGGCTCGTTGAATACAAACCTATTAATAAAACCATGCAAACACAACGCTTTTTTTCATTACGTCAAAGAATTATATAAGGGCAATAATCTCAACCCCCAGATAGTTTTCACCATACGATATTCATTCATTCCAAAAAATTTCTCACGATTTCATTTTTATTGCCCCCCATAAATTGTGGAGCTAATGAGTTTTCTAGCCATTAGACTGCCGCCTGCCAGTTTGTCCTCTGAGCAAATCTTACCAATATTCCTGGCCATTAGATGTTTTATAGGTTGTTGTTTTTTTGTTTGTTTTTTTTTTTTTTGGGGGGGGGGGGGGGGGGTTTAAGTATTAGTTGCGTTGAACTTAATTATTTGAATTGTTTATAAACCTATCCCTCCCCCTTTCCAATACCCACAATTCCTGACTGTTTTCCTCGACCAGCAACCCTGTATAAACAACCCCCTCCCCCTCCCCCCCAACCCGTTCCACCTATTCAAACTAGACTGCCCGCCAGGCTCCGCACCACTTTCCTCCGTAGGAATGGTACTGCCTCAGAGTTGTGTTGGTTCAAGACAGGTGAAGACAAGCTAATGTCTGCGTGTCTTAGATTTAACATGGGGGATAATCCGGTGCAAAATGTGTACACGCGTTGATGAAGAGTTGTTGTTTTTTTTGCCCAATAGAATGACATTCCCTGCTCAGAATTCCTGGATCACGTGACGGGAAACTGTATAATGCGGCCGGATGTTGGTCGTCTTGTGAAGGTTAGGAAGGTTTTGGTGTTGAGATTATGGTGAGAAGGCTGTTGAAGTTGTGGTGGTGAGGGAGGCAGCTCTCTTGATGTTGGGGACCTAATTAACCACACCGCATCGAATCAGCCACACTCCAACCACCTATAACTCACCCAATTACCCACATTGCATCAAACTACCCACATTGCATCAAACTATCCACATTGCATCAAACTATCCACATTGCATCAAACTATCCACATTGCATCAAACTATCCACATTGCATCAAACTATCCACATTGCATCAAACTATCCACATTGCATCAAACTATCCACATTGCATCAAACTATCCACATTGCATCAAACTATCCACATTGCATCAAACTATCCACATTGCATCAAACTATCCACATTGCATCAAACTATCCACATTGCATCAAACTATCCACATTGCATCAAACTATCCACATTGCATCAAACTATCCACATTGCATCAAACTACCCACATTGCATCAAACTACCCACATTGCATCAAACTACCCACATTGCATCAAACTACCCACATTGCATCAAACTACCCACATTGCATCAAACTACCCACATTGCATCAAACTATCCACATTGCATCAAACTATCCACATTGCATCAAACTATCCACATTGCATCAAACTATCCACATTGCATCAAACTATCCACATTACACCAAACTATCCACATTGCACCAAACTCCCCTCACAGCAACTAACCACACTACACCCAGCTACCCACACCAGATCTAACTAAACACAATGCAGCCAATCAGCCATTCTGCACCCAACTGCACCCAAGTACCTTTGTTGGCGATTAAAACACAGGGTTACTTGTAGACCCAGACACTAGCAATTTGTTGATTGATTTCCCAGCACGTGTTCACTGATTTCCTAGCATTCATTTACTGGTGTCTCCCAATGGCTTTCTTTTGTTGACATCGGTGACCAGTTGTTTATAAACTTCATTCCTACTGACGTAATGGCGCATTCAATGTTATGACCTGACTTCTTCTTGCCAGGTTTAATCTAACTTTTAAAGTCAACTGTGTTCACACAGATCCATTTGCCAAACGATTTTTGTTATTTGACACGTACAATAGGTTCTCCAAAAAATGTTGGGAATAAATCAATCAATGACCGTGTATTGATCTTATCAACAAGAGCTCACCTGTCTCCAGTGTACTCCGCTATTGATAAATAACCAGGTAGGAAACAAGGAACAGATTGTAAGTAGGCTTGACGTCATATAATAAATGTCAAATGAATATGTGAAAATATTGTCATGACGTCATTCTTTCTTTTTATTTAAATAATTGACAAAGCCCGGCAGCTTGAGATTTTGATAAAGCAGTAGTCTGGTGAAGTCATTCAATACATGTGATGTAATGTTTAATGTTTGGAAGATTTTATTGAGATTTCTTTGGTAGAAAAGAGCTGTCTCTGGAGACTTGTTTAGAAGTACTGCTTTGTGCCTGTTGAGTGAACGGGAAAAAGGTCACGGTAAAAGGTCACGGTAAAAGGTCACGGAAAAAGGTCACGGAAAAAGGTCACGGGAAAAGGTCCCATTCTTTACTGCCCGACATCTCTCACATGGTAAATGAATCAAAGGAATTCAAAGGGCACTGCATTGTTGTACTAGTTTCGTGATCAATGTGGTCCATGCGGCTGTTGGACAGAATGATATAAAAATTCATGTGTTCCCCATTCTTGTCAGAATTAACCAGCATGCTCCTCCAACTGTTGTAAAAAGAATTCAAAATTCTTTTCTTAAAAAGTTTTAATTTCAGACTTATCTAAGCATATACATTTGTGTCAATGCGTCTGATTTTAAGATTTTGTTTTTTTCCCGATCCCTTCCCCGTGAATTTTGGCGGTGTTGACTTTCAGAAACATTGAATTGTACTTACAAATATTACAGATGATAAAAAAAAACTCCCTGACTGTTTTCCTGTGACATATTTTGTCTACAATCGTCTTTTGTGGAGTTTAAGGGGTGGGTGGGGTGTGGAGTGAGAGAGCCTTCTGTCTCCATGAATGAGAACTCCAGCGCCTGTGTATTGAGATGAGAGGTCGTGTTGCCAGGATCAGTTGTTTATGTCCAAGTTCCGACATTAAGATATTATGTTATCATTGAAGAGCTTGTGGGATGATAGCTTAATCCAATTCTGGGTGCATCACCTGTGTTATCATGGCGTTTTGAGGGGGGGGGGTGGGCATGGAAAGGTGGTTGTGGGGATGTGGGGGTGCATGGGTCGTTACGGGCATGGGCTCTAAGATGCGTGATGGGTGTGGATGTGTTGAGCGGTGGCTGAGGATCGTGTGAATGGATGAAGCTTGGGGGCATTGGATGGGTGTAGATATGTTGAGCGGTGGCTGAGGATCGTGTGAATGGATGAAGCTTGGGGGCATTGGATGGGTGTGGATATGTTGAGCGGTGGCTGAGGATCGTGTGAATGGATGAAGCTTGGGGGCATTGGATGGGTGTGGATATGTTGAGCGGTGGCTGAGGATCGTGTGAATGGATGAAGCTTGGGGGCATTGGATGGGTGTGGATATGTTGAGCGGTGGCTGAGGATCGTGTGAATGGATGAAGCTTGGGGGCATTGGATGGGTGTGGATATGTTGAGCGGTGGCTGAGGATCGTGTGAATGGATGAAGCTTGGGGGCATTGGATGGGTGTGGATATGTTGAGCGGTGGCTGAGGATCGTGTGAATGGATGAAGCATGGGGGCATTGGATGGGTGCGGTGATATAAATGTGTACATTGAAATATTCTAAGGGGTCAATCTTCGTGTACGGGGTGCATGTAGGGGGAGGGGGGGGGGGTTGCTGCCATTGCTAATGCCATTGAGTTTTGAATTTGATACGCCCTTTTATCTGCTTTGGTGGTGGGGGGCGAGCCTAGAAAAGTTAAAGAAAATGAGTGAAACAAAGTACGGAAAACCCTGGGGGGAGAAAAAGGAAGAAACAAAACAACGAACGTGTCGGCAAGAAGCCTTCTTCAGTGAACAAACAAAAGCAAAGACTGCATTAAATTAACATTAAAAATCAACACTTGACTGTAATGCGTTATATTTATCAGAGAGGACTCCAAGAGGAATTCGGCTACTGAGCAGGGTCTAATGTCTTTGATGGATGCCTACATGAGTCTCTTTGAATTTTTTTTTGTCTTATTCCCCTGCTCCCCTTGGTGACCATGTCAACAACGTGCCATTTGCTCTATTTACGCACCATGTAAATATTTGAATAATGATGAAGACGCGCATAGGTGTGCACCAGGAATGATTCCAATGTAACGTTTTATAATATTGGAGGAACAACCAGTGTTCGACGTATGTGGTTTCCGTAGTGTAGTGGTTATCACATCCGCCTAACACGCGGAAGGTCCTGGGTTCAAGCCCCAGCGGAAACATTTTTTCCCTCCATGTTAGCGTTTTACAGTATCGTTACAATATATTACGCTTTTGGTCTGACTTGTGGACTGCTGCCTAATCAGCGAGTTTAGTATTGAGAGTACATTACAAATAATTAGTTTCAAAATTTTGAAAGTATGGTTTAATGAGTTCAGGAGCCGCGCAAAATATAACTGCGCTAAATAATAAATTTTAAATAACGCAACTGTGTTTGCTGTCTGTGGGTCAATTGTTGAAAGGCCGGTAGTTAGAATGTAGGACTGTCTGTGGGTCTATTGTTGAAAGGCCGGCAGTTAAAATGTAGGACTGTCTGTGTTGGCGCGTAATATATATATATATATATATTTTTTTTTTTTTTTTATTTTTTTCAGAAAATTAAATCTCAATTTAAGTATTGTGTAAAAAATATATTCTAATGTAGGACTGTCTGTGGGTCTATTGTTGAAAGGCCGGCAGTTAAAATGTAGGACTGTCTGTGTTGGCGCGTAATATATATATATATATATATTTTTTTTTTTATTTATTTTTTTCAGAAAATGAAATCTCAATTTAAGTATTGTGTAAAAAACATATTCTCACTATTGATTTGCAGCCTTCTTGGATACTAATTCTAAGCTATGGGCTATTTTTAAATTTTAATTTAATTTTGATTTTTCTGTTGTTGTTTTTTTTCCTGACGAAGGCTTCCTGTTTGTTTTTTTTGGTTTTTTTTTGCGTTCCCTTTTTAGATTTAACCTTACTTTGTTTTACTAATTTCATATTGTAAAAAAAATATTCGGTTTTAAAATTCTTGGACATCAGAATATTTAATATAGCTCAGGGGTGTGAAATAAAAAGTGTGCAGTGACGTATCGCGGAGGAAAGTGGTGTAGCAAAAATTGGGATTCTTAAAACTTTGTGTTACTTGAGTTCATGTTTTGTGAAGTAACGTTAGTAGATGGGAAGCTCAAGCGTGTGAGCTAGTTTGGTAGAAGGTTGGGTCAATATCCTTTAAGACCATCTGCTTTATTTTTTCAGTATTGCTTTAAACAAAGTGCTAGGTTTGGAGTGGTGGGGGGAAAGGGGGGTGGGGGGGGGGGGGGGGGGGGGGGGGGGGGGGTTGCTGAATTACGTAGCCACCATACAATCTGCCTAGTCCGTGACTATTTCTCTTCAACGACATCCATTCGTCGGATTGATCAGACAACACCCCCCCCCACACCTTTTTAAAGTATTTTCACATGTGTGTTGACGTGTGTCCATTGTCATGGCTGGTATGGTACGTGGATACGCAGTTAGAAGATGTGGATTCACAGAACTACACAACTAGCCCCCCCCCCCCAGAGTGTCACAGACACAGAACCACTGCACTACTACTACCTCCAGAGTGTCACAGACACAGAACCACTGCACTACTACTACCTCCAGAGTGTCACAGACATAGAACCACTGAACTAGAATCCCAAGATGGTCACAGACTCAGAACCTTAAATTGTTAAAATAGATGTACCGAGAGATTTGACGTCACACACTCTAAGCATTGTCCATAGAGACGAAACTCGTGTGGGGCAAAGGTCAAAGTCGCATATTTATCTATTGAGGAATGAATAGCTGATTATTACTGTATTTTTTTATTGAATCATGCTCGCCAGCGAAACCGTGCTATCTAGATTATAGTTATGCCAAGGTCTAATTACAAACATCAGTTTCTAATAACATGTTATTCTTTCTGCACGCTAGAATTTAATGGTGGTGTTGTTGTTTTAATGTGTTGCTTCTCGACAACTCGATATGATGACATCTCATTACAAGATTGATTACTCGGTGTCTTTGCCGAGGGCGAAAAGAAAGATTGGAGGGGAGGAGAAGAGCAGGGTGGACAGAAGAGGTGGAGAAGGTGGGACAGAAAGGTGGAGAATGAGTAGAGATGGGTGGACAGAAGGTGAAGAGAATGAGTAGGGTGGACAAAAGTTGAAGAGAATGAGAAAGGGGGGGGGGGGACAGAAAAGGGAGAGAATGAGAAGGGTTGACCGAAGATAAAGATATGGTAAGAAAAAGCAGACAGGTAAGGGATGGGGAAAAGGTTGGCGAAAAGTACGAATGGGAAGAAGAAAAGAAAGGGGAAATGGAAGAAAAGGGAATGATAAAGAAGGGAGGAGAAATGGGGGGGGAGGGACAGAAAAGGGAGAGAATGAGAAGGGTTGACCGAAGATAAAGATATGGTAAGAAAAAGCAGACAGGTAAGGGATGGGGAAAAGGTTGGCGAAAAGTACGAATAGGAAGAAGAAAAGAAAGGAGAAATGGAAGAAAAGAGAATGATAAAGAAGGGACGAGAAAAGAGTGGGGAGAATGGATGAAAAGACAGAGAAGGGAGGGAGAGCAGAGAAGGGGAGAGGACAGAGAAGGGAGAGAAGTCAGAAAATGGAGAGAGGACAGAGAAGGGACAGAAAACGGAAAGAGAGAATACATAGAAAGGAGAGAAGACAGTGAATGGAGAGGAGAGGAGACAGTGAATGGAGAGGAGAGAAGATAGGGAAGAAAGAGAAGTTTGAGAAGGGATTGAAGACAGGCAAGAGACAGAGAATACGTAGAAGTGATAGACGATTGAGAAAGGAGAGAAGACAGAGGAGACAGGAAAGGTTGATGCTGGATGGAAGCCCTGGAAAGCATGAGGGTCAGTCAAATGTGTGCCGCTTGCACCAAGATAGCTCAGTTCAAAGGGACGTGACCCTCCCATTGATAGTATTTACTCTCTCCCCATTACCCATTCATTAACTCTGGTTTATTCCAGAGCAAATAACCCGAGGTAAAAATAGATCTTATCTCCCTTTGTCAGACATCCTGGGCGGAAGACAAGTGGTAAATTGATTGTTTGATCTTTACATAAGAAGGTACTTGGTAAAGATCCCCCCTCTTGTTGGTATGTCTGGGAAAGACTTTGTACCAGAATTTTTTTTTTTTAATTTTTTTAAATAATAAAATTAACTTCTTCTGATTCCGTCTTCTCAAGTATATAACAAGAAATGTGTGCGTGGCTATTTTTTTTTCTTCACTGTGAGGGTCCAGTTTATTAGGTGAGCGGAAAAAAGTCACAAATTTTGCGAGGGAAAAAAAGTGACAGAATTTTGTTTCTTCATTATTCTTAGTTAGTTATTATAAAATGACATTCAAGTATATGTTGTTGTTTTTTTTATTGAATACGAGCAATAATATTAGGAATCTAACGTAAATAAATATATAAGAGTAACCTACTTAATTTAAGTAAATCCTGACAAGAGTGGGGAACAAATTAATTTGTATAGCTTTCGGTCCGACCACACTCCCATGGTGACAACAATGAGTTTTAGTGTGTTTACAGGTATGTGATTGTAAAACAGCAGGGGGGGGGGTGGGCACCTTGGTCATTGGTCAAGTCGGACGACAATATTGGGAAACAAAAGAATTTTCTAATCGTTCTGTCTCAAAGCCGCATTGAGGCCATTGGTGCGTAGTCTGGATAGAGTTACCCGTAAACTAGAGCAGCAATGCAATGCCCCTTGCTGTCTTTTGATTCCTTGCTACGTGAGATGTGTCGGTGAAATCAGAGGAGAGAATCAAATGACAATTCTTTTCGACGAGAGCTTAATCTCTGCCCAATCGCTTACTGCCATTTAGTGTTATTCAATCTCTAATATTCGCGCTAGTTATTAGCCTCATGCATAACAATAGACAATGAACAATGTCAATAAATTAATTTGAATAAATCATAGAATGAAATGTGTGAGTTTAATATATGTATACTTAAAACAAATAACACATACTGCACATATGTATAGCTGAGTAATAACAAATCATCTTCTTAAATGTATGAATTATAATGTATATATATATTATTAATAACAAAAAAATATTTAATCTCAAATGAGAATCAAAACATGATCCAAATAAACTTTTAACTAAAAAACATATATATCATAATATATGGACTTACAAATTTCATTTCATAAACACTAACACATTTTGTGATTTTTTTCCTGTGACTCTTTTCCTGTGACTTTTTTCATGTGACTTTTTTCCTGTGACTTTTTTCCTGTGACTTTTTTCATGTGACTTTTTTCATGTGACTTTTTTTCCTGGCACTTATTTTTCTATGAGTTTTTTTTTTCTGTGACTTGTTTCCCTACAATCGTTTATTGCCCGTCAGCATACACTTTTGATCTTTTCAGCGTTCGGGTTGATCCAAAATATCCCAGTTTCATTTTTTTTATTTTTCAAATTAAACAAAGTGCCGGGGGGGGGGGGNAAGGGGGGGGGGGGGGGGGGGGGGGGGGGGGGCGGGTGCTGGGATTTAAAGACACGAAAGTCAGCATACGTAAATACTCATTTTAAAATGTCAAGTAGCAAGAGACGCATGGCTGGTTAGAGGCTTCTCATGGGTGGTTGGAGGCGTCTCATGGGTGGTTGGAGGCGTCTCATGGGTGGTTGGTGTTGTCTTATGGGTGGTTGGAGTTGTCTCATGGGTCGTTGGAGGCGTCTCATGGGTGGTTGGTGTTGTCTCATGGGTGGTTGGAGTTGTCGTATTAGATATCGAACCAGAGCTAATATATTTAACTCGGTATGAGTTAAGCAGGGATTGGAGGCCATTTTTGTATACAATAGACTTCCACTGGTGATGTGAATTCAGTTGGTTTCTTTGGCACGTCAACATACCGTGACGTCATACTTAGGGCCTGTTTACACCTGTTGCACGACGTGTGGCGAGGCTGGGGTGGCCAGTTGAACAACGCCAATGACCAAACTGACGTCTGCCGGCCAGAGGTCAAGCTAAGTATTTGTCACAATATGATGGCCGAAGGGGGGATCTCGTCAGTCCTAGCAAGTGGCAGGAGTTCATTAGATGTTATCATTTCCGTGCCACCTAAGGCAAGGGTGGGAAAAACTACGGCAACTGATGCTGTGCGGCCCCCACGGGCAATTAGAAATAAAACAAACATCTTCGTTTTTAAGTTATCTTGTTTCATTTGAAAGAATGTGATGGACCGTTTTGATCGTTTTAACATTTTTAAAATAAAATATCTTTCCAATTTTCTATTTTTTGTTAACAGACCTTCGCAATGTAATGCTGATATGATGGCAAACTATCCATGCGGCCCTCCAATAGGTTTTCATATGTCAATGTGGCCCTACGCACACAAAGATTGCCCACCCCTGACCTAGGGGATATAAACTAGTAGCACCTGTGCTGTGTACTTGTGTGTACTGGCTTGTAGGCGCGGCTTATAGAACTGGGAGGAAGGTCGCCTTAGGTCGCTAATAGTTTCTGAGACTAGTTGCAGTCTGTTAACATTTATTTATAATCGATACAATTCTGAGGCCTGGTTGAGGATAGAGAAATGATACAGTCAAATAGTGAGTTGTATCTTAATGTATTTCCTGTAAGCTTAAGATGGTGGTTAAAAGGTGATATCTACACTCTGAAAAGATTGTTGCCTCCGTTTATTATGGGGTTGGGGTAAAAACTATTTAAAGATATTGATGACTTATAGTTTCCCGCCTTTATATTTGCTGGCAAAATCTTATGACGGCTAATTGACCCACTTCCCGTCAAGCTATCGAGCTGAAACTTGGTACAAAGACTCGATGCCGATGACAACACAATCTTTCAAATTTTCAGCCCCACACCCCAACCCCAAACCCCCCCCCCCCCCCCCCCCCCNATGCGTCCTATTTTCTTTTGTTTTTCTGAAACAGGTTAATGAAAATTTAATTTATACTTATTTAAATGTGTTTTGTTTGTTTGTACTGATGAAGGCATGTGCCGAAACGTTTAATTTTGTATAACGTATAATTATTATTAAAGCCAACTCATATTGTTCTAGTGACACAATTTGTTCGTGTCTTATTAATCTAGGGAAAGAAACCTGTGCTGTAAAAGCGAGGGGGTCATTAGAATATTAATAGAGTTAAGGGGGGCGAAAAATTTTTTTCGGTTTTGACCCTTGGGGGGGGGGGGCACTAAATGATTGGGATTTTCATAAAGTGTGTTACTTGGTGCAGGTTTTGTTGAATTTCAGCTTCCCCCACCCCACCCCGTGCTCGATATTACATTTTATGAAGGGTTTCTAAGAAAAGTTATGTTTTCAAGGGTTGTTCAATTTAAATATTTTGTATTAACTCCGCTTTTGTTCGTGGCTGGTTGGCTGGAAAAACTTTCGGACGGCTAATTGACCCACATTCTGTCAACCTATCGAGCTGAAAATTTGGCACATGGTTTCGTTGACGATGACAACACAGTATGTGAAATTGGGAATAATTGGCGAAATAATTCTGCGGTGTAAAAGCGGGGAGGATATTAGAATATTAATATAAAATAAAATAATAAATAATGCATGTATAGGATTTTTACGAAAAACTATGTTTTTTTGTTGTTGTTTTTTTGCGTTGTTTAATTTTCTTTCTATTTCTTTCTCTATGAATATCATTATGATTGCCTGTCTCTTTGCGAGTCCTGCTGTTTCTCACTGCCCTCTCTCTTTCTCCCCCTCTCTCTCCTTTCTCTCTCTCTCTCTCACACACATACGCTATATATCTTCATCTATTTCTCCACCCCCCCCCCATTATCTCTCTCCTTTCTCTCTCCTTTCTCTCTCACACACAGACGCTCCATCCCTTCATCTCTTTCTTCACTCCATTCTCTCTCCCCCTTCTCTCTTCTCTATCTCTCTCCTTTCTCTCTCTCCTTTCTCTCTCCTCTCTCTCTCCCTCTCTCTCCTTTTTCTCTCGCTCTCTCTCACACACATACGGTCTATATTTCAACTCTTTCTTCCCTCCATTATCTCTTCTCTCTCTCTCTCCTTTCACTATCTCTCTCTTTCTCTCTCTCTCTCTCTCTCTCTCTCTCTCTCTCTCTCTCACACATACGCTCTATCTCTTCATCTATTTATTCACTCCATTTTTTTCTCGTCATCTCATCTCCCCTCAGCCTCCCTTCTCATACTATGTTACTATTAATTTCTCTCCTGTAGTGTTACGATGTCTTGACACGATTGAATCATTCCCCTCCCCCCCCCCCAAACCTCGCCCCCACAACCGCACATAATTATTCTCTTCACATTCGGATGTCACACACACACACATACGTTCACAAAAGCTAACAGACTTATCGCAGATGAGCAGGGTCAACAATGACCCATTTCTGGGCTTCAGTCCCGTGGTTCGTCTCTAATGATGTGGGCAAACATATGTTAATAGGTCTTTTGGTCCCTCGAAGGTCCCGGGTCAACACAGAACTGTCGAATGATCCCGTCACCTGAGACCAATACTGATGAACGAGTGACCTATTTTACAAGGGATAGATTTTAATAGACTTGTCATTGTATTTATAGACTTCATACAAGAGTACATAAGTCTGCGATGGGTGGGTCGTACGCACGAATAACCCCGGAGGGGGGAGGGGGGGGGGAATATGCGCTAATGCTAAAGTAGCAGTTGGCTCTCATTTTGTTCTACAACTCAGCAACAAAAAATAGTTAATGTATGAGCCGAGTTGACGTATTATTTATATTTACCTGTCCTGTAATAGAGCTAAGGTTTGAATCATATCTGGACATTGAGCCATGGATTGTATCATATCTGATAATAAAGATACGAGTTGTATCATATTTGGTAATTTAGCCATAGATTGTATTATCTTTGGTTATTTAGCTATGGGTTGTATCATAGTTAGTAATTTAGCCATGGATTGTATCATACCTGGTAATTGAGTTATGGATTGTATCATGTTTGGTAATTTAGCTAACGATATAATGGCAATTTTTTTATGGATGTATTATATCTGGTAATTTAGTTGTGGATTGTATCATATCTGGTAATTTAGCTATGGATTGTATCACATCTGGTAATTGGTTGTAGAATATCGTAATAAAATGTTGTTTGAACACTTTCCATATACAGCCAGTGAAGTACGGTTGAAACGTGTTGGCCATCCAGTGTACAGGTGTGTGGTGACTCAATAAGCCAGACAAACGTTGCATTGTTTGGTCTGTAGCAAAGGCGCTGAAAAGTAGGGCTGGCTAATTCTTGCCCCTTCGGACACATGGATTCAGTCCCCTTGTCCAACGGTTTTATGTGTTCTCTGACACCACCACCCCCACCCCCACTACCCACCCCAAAAAACGTGTGGGTTTGTTACCAGTATGAATGATCTTGTAACGCCGAGAAACTAGAATGTTTCTTAAATTGGTCTGGCCTTGTTTCGTGGTATTTTTTCCATGATAGAGTTCACCTTTCTTAAATCGTTTAATCTGGCACATAGAAACAGCTCCCAGGCTGCTACGGATGCGTACCACGCTGGGTCAAATGTTGGACAAAAAAATATTTAGATTTGACATTCAAACATGTAACCCCCCCCCCCNCCCCCAACCACCACCTTACCCCCTCCTTTACCCCCATCCCCTCCCCAGTTTCTTGATTAATGTTGTGCGGACTGGCAACGTAAGGCTCGCTGACCGACGCCGGACCGTGGACCTCCATTGAGGTGAAACTACTCTACACAATACCTCTTAACTGACACGGAGCATTTAAACCAGGAAAAATCCAAGCAGGAAGTGACATAACGTCAATATGAGATCATGTAATGAAGTTTGAAGTGTGAAAAGTGGGCGGGTAACTATGAATGCGCTTTTTGTCGCTTCATTTTGTGTCGTCCCTGCCTCGACCACCGCTTGAAATGATTAATGTGTTGATGTGTTGTCATAAACTCTCCAGGGAACCCCCCCCCCCTTTTTTTTAAAACCATCCTAATGCTGAAATGAGGTTGGATTCCTTGAAACAGATTAAAATAAGCGCTGGTGCCTGGGCCTGGGCCTGGGGTTTGGGTTGCATTGTATTTCAGTGGTTTTTCAGAGGCTAATTTGTGATGACTTTGTGTCCATGTTCAAATTATTTCTGTCCATTTTATGTGGAACTTCAGTCTTCCTCATGACATATATTCGTTACCGGTACTTTTTCATCTCTTATTATATATTTAGGTAGTATATGAATATTGATACATTTATATATATATATATATAATCTGGATACAAAGTCCACCAGTCTGTTATATAATGGAGTCGCTACCGACTTGGTCCGAACTGACTCTCCACGTTGAGTCTCTGACGGCGTGGGTGTGGGTGGGTGGGCCAAGGGCGGATCCATCATTAGGTTCAGGAAGTTAGTGTAGTGTCTGTCTTTCAAATTCGAGGAAAGAAATATCCATTGGCGTTTCATCTTGTCAATGTAGCAGCTGGGTACATAGGAAATGTGTCAAATTACAAAGTGAATGCTTGGCCAGCAAACGTGATAGTTCATCGAGCGTACGTCATAGACAGGGCGGTCATCTCGTGACAGGACGCTCATTTCGTGACCCTATTTCTCATAGGTTTTTACAGTGGGTAGTTCCGCATGTGAATATAACCAGGAGTTATTTGTTATTATGTTGTCATGGGGGTCCGTATATTTATATGTGTCATTATGTGTTGTCATGGGGGTCCATAGATTTTTATCTGTGATTATGTATTGTCGTGTGGATCCATATATTTTTTACCTGTTATATCTGCTAGAAAGGATTCTGTTCTCGAATACCACTATTTTCCAATATCCTAGCTCTGCAACTTTTTACCTAAAACTATGGTGTAGGTACAAGTGACTTATCCACATATTACATAGATTATAATATTAAAATCCTAAAGCTTTTTTTTTTTTAAATTATGACTTGTGTCCATGTTAAAATCATTTCTGTCCATTTTGTGTTGAACTTCCGATTTCATTACGCCATATCTCTTTAAGATGTTCAACATCTCATTACACCAGTGTGTCTCGTCATTAAATTATATAGATATTTGTTCCGGAACATAGGGTAATAAACTCTCAAGTGATCCACGTAGAAATAGAACCAATAAAATCCCCAGCAGTTCTGTTTGAGGCTATTGATCAACGACCCAGTGGCCTCTCGTGACCTCTCTTACTCTCGTAACCTGTCTCTCACTGATCGATCGCGTTCATAAAAATAACAAGTTTTGTTTACTGCGTGGTGAGACTTGGGTTATTTCTTCCTGTCGGCGTTAATCCGCAGATAGGAAGATAAGCTGAACAGTGCACTGGAAGATAAGCTGAACAGGGCACGCATTTGTCAGCTTATCCCAGGTTTATCAAAGCGTTGTGTTACTTTGTGCTATAACCCAGGGATAATACCAAAGAGGCTTATTTAGTGCATTTAATCTCATTACAGGTCAAGACGATGCGGTCAAGCTAGAGGACAATGTCCATCTTATAAAGGTAGGAAATATTCTACTTCTATAGCTAGAACGTTTCTATAATATAGGATATTTTAAGTAATGTGAAAAAGGGATTTTTTAATATTTTTTTTTTAAAGGGATACATTTTTAACCTCATGAATTCTGATGTGAGACTAAAATTTTAACACACCAAAAAAAAGCGGTACCCTAAATTTGCGGGGTACAACATCTTCACATACACAGAACCACTTGCTGAATAAAAAGCCCATCCGTGAACTGTTTCTTGAAACAATACTAGTTGACTTGTTAGGATTTGTTTACTGTTAACTTGTGTTTAGTATAGCTGGTGACTTGATACAACTGTGACCGACCATTCCCCACGACTGGGCGTGGGCGTAGGCGTAGTGCAGCACGCCAAGTATGCGTCCCATACAAAAGTTTAATCCACAGCAGGGATTCTTAAGCAGATTTCAGTTGGATAATATAGTTTGTTTTTTGTTTTTGTTTTCTTTTCTAATCGGTTATAACACATGATCAATAGTAAACTTGAGTGGTGTCACTAGGTGGTGCGCCAGCAGAAAAATAGGCCAACGAGGAATTGTGACTGGAATCCAAGACATTAGGACATCCACAGAGACACTTGAGGGGTTATTAAGGGCAAATACACATTCCCCCTGTATTGGTCATAGAATTTCATTTAGATTAATGTTCCATACTTCACCCTGTGAGTAAGGGACACCCTCAAACCCAGTCAACATTTTTTTCACTAGGATTCGTTGCTGGTAAGTAAGATTCCTCCACCATTGAGACCTTGTCTTACAGAGAATATGAGCAACGCTACTCATAATACTGGAACAGTGAGAACTCGACTATCCGCACTAATGATGAGCGAACTTAATCCGAGTAATCGACTGTCAACAAATTGGAATGACATACTAAGTGTGTTTAAATAAAAGTATTTTGAATATAAAACCGATATAAATATATGGCCCCCCACGACAACACATAATGACAGATATAAATGTATGGACCCCCATCACAGCACATAATGACAGATATAAATGTATGGGCCCCCATGACAACACATAATGACAGATATAAATGTATGGACCCCCATCACAGCACATAATGACAGATATAAATGTATGGGCCCCCATCACAACACATAATGACAGATATAAATGTATGGACCCCCATCACAGCACATAATGACAGATACAAATGTATGGACCCCGATGACAACACATAATGACAGATATCAATGTATGGACCCCAAAAACAACACATAATGACAGATATAAATGTATGGACCCCCAAGACAACACATAATGACAGATATCAATGTATGGACCCCCAAAACAACACATAATGACAGATATAAATGGGCAACACATAAAAATCGACTTAAATATACGCGGTTCGTGCGAAGGATGAGTAGATTTCCGCGAACCTATCGGAGGACATCTACGTCATGGCAGGCCAAGCCATATTTTCGGGGACAGCCTGATAGTGTGAAGTTTTTGCCATGGAAGTTCTATCTGGCCATCATCTGTTCGGTCTTGCTGTGCCCGGAACTCATGTCTCAAGGTAACATTGAATTACTGTAGTTTTGGCTCGTTTGCCAGAAGTGCTGTGTTGTATTTGTAGTCGTCTAGAAGCTGACTCTTTCCGGTTTTGTTTGAGTGTTAGCTTCAGTCTTTCCCAGAGTGATCAGACCTGAGTCTCGACCAAACTAGATGGTGATCAGACCTGATTCTTTCCCAAAGCAGATGTGATCAGATCTATCATCTGATTATTGCCTAAACTAGATGGTGATCATGCTGCAGAGCCTTTCTTATACTAGATGGGGATCAGTTGCAGCTATCACATGCCTTTGAAAGGAGGGTCCTCGGTATTGAGGTTTCCACTATACCCTGGCCTTGGCAGCAAGGTTTCATAACTCTTTTTTGGGAAAGTTTTCTTCTCCTTCTTGACGTTTCTGTAGCAGTCTGTCTTCTACAGGCGAGGTAGCTGATCTCAGGCCAACCCTCCTACTTCTGCACCCAGGCTTGCAGGGACCGGCCATGGTGGAGTTTATACTACTTGACCTGGTGGCATGCATGAGTCGTGATGACCGAAATAAACGTTTGATTTTGAAGTGCCTGGTTTGACCCTACTGTGTTAATCACGTAACAGGAAGCGCTGGAAATTATTCACGAAGCGTAATGAGCCGAAGAGCTAAAAATAGACCAGGTGTGAGCAAGCTTGCAAAATTAATAATGCGCGCACTGGGTGCTTGGGATGGGGGCAAATTTGCGTTAGAACTCATTTCCGTTCGAACACATTTCTTTCGTACATAGTTCAGGTAACTGGGCATATTGGTGGGGAATCTATTACATATGAGGGCGTATTAGTGGGAAATCTAATACATCTGAGGGCATATTAGTGGGAAATCTAATACATCTGAGGGCATATTAGTGGGAAATCTAATACATCTGAGGGCATATTAGTGGGAAATCTAATACATCTGAGGGCATATTAGTGGGAAATCTAATACATCTGAGGGCATATTAGTGGGAAATCTAATACATCTGAGGGCATATTAGTGGGAAATCTAATACATCTGAGGGCATATTAGTGGGAAATCTAATACATCTGAGGGCATATTAGTGGGAAATCTAATACATCTGAGGGCATATTAGTGGGAAATCTAATACATCTGAGGGCATATTAGTGGGAAATCTAATACATCTGAGGGCATATTAGTGGGAAATCTAATACATCTGAGGGCATATTAGTGGGAAATCTAATACATCTGAGGGCATATTAGTGGGAAATCTAATACATCTGAGGGCATATTAGTGGGAAATCTAATACATCTCAGGGCATATTAGTGGAAAATCTAATACATCTGAGGGCATATTAGTGGGAAATCTAATACATTTGAGGGCATATTAGTGGAAAATCTAATACATCTGAGGGCATATTAGTGGGAAATCTAATACATATGAGGGCATATTAGTGGGAAATCTAATACATCTGAGGGCATATTAGTGGGAAATATAATACATATGAGGGCATATTAGTGGGAAATCTAATACATATGAGGGCATATTAGTGGGAAATCTAATACATCTGAGGGCATATTAGTGGGAAACTAATACATCTGAGGGCATATTAGTGGGAAATCTAATACATCTGAGGGCATATTAGTGGGAAATCTAATACATCTGAGGGCATATTAGTGGGAAATCTAATACATATGAGGGCATATTAGTGGGAAATATAATACATATGAGGGCATATTAGTGGGAAATATAATACATCTGAGGGCATATTAGTGGGAAATCTAATACATCTGAGGGCATATTAGTGAGAAATCTAATACATATGAGGGCATATTAGTGGGAAATCTAATACATCTGAGGGCATATTAGTGGTAAATCTAATACATATGAGGGCATATTAGTGGGAAATCTAATACATCTGAGGGCATATTAGTGGGAAATCTAATACATATGAGGGCATATTAGTGGGAAATCTAATACATATGAGGGCATATTAGTGGGAAATCTAATACATATGAGGGCATATTAGTGGGAAATCTAATACATCTGAGGGCATATTAGTAGGAAATCTAATACATCTGAGGGCATATTAGTGGGAAATCTAATACATCTGAAGGCATATTAGTGGGAAATCTTCTACATCTGACGGCGTATTAGTGGGAAATCTTCTACATCTGACGGCATATTAGTGGGAAATCTTCTACATCTGAGGGCATATTAGTGGGAAATCTGATACATATGAGGGCGTATTAGTGGGAAATCTAATACATCTGAGGGCATATTAGTGGGAAATCTAATACATCTGAGGGCATATTAGTGGGGCATCTAATACATCTGAGGGCATATTAGTGGGAAATCTTCTACATCTGAGGGCGTATAAGGGGGGAAATCTTCTACATCTGAGGGCATATTAGTGGGAAATCTTCTACATCTGAGGGTATATTGCGGGCACTCTACTACAGTCAAATCACCTCTCCGGAATCCGACTCAAAACACTAGGATACATGTTTCATGACGTTTGTGATAAAGTCCCTGGAACAGGGACAGTTGACCCTACCGGTTCCGGAACCAACCCGTCACGAGATCTGTTTCAACCAATCGCGAAGCTCCCCCGATGCCGGTCTCTGACCGCCGGTGTTTGGTCAGTCTGTTGGTCATCAATATTTGTAACAGGAAATAACTCGGTGTCCGTGTTGTACGCCACAAAGCCTCCTCGCCTACACACACGGACGTCGGGGGTTCAAAGCCTGGCTGTGTCAACACATCGACCCCTGGACAAGTGGAAGTGCCTGGGAGCACAAGTGATTCATTGTCTTCTATTAAGTCACACTCTTAATTTCTGGTTGAGTTATAGTATTTCTTCTTCTCTGTGATCTATTCAATGGATCCAGCCAACTAGTTCCTAGAGCAGGTCATGGATTGGCAATCATACCCCCTAATCGATTCTGAAACCGGAGTGCCATTAAAATGTCATGAATCTAAGCAGTTATCCAATAATTTTTTTTCTAAACTAAATTATAGTGTATTTTTCTTGAGAATAATAATTATTGTTTTAGAAAAATAAGTTGAGCAAAGAAAAGGAGAAATTAAAAAAAAAACTTTTTTATTAAAGTAAATAAAATGTGTTGAAACATTGTTCAATCCTACCTACTGACTGGTAGTTTCACTCTCCTACAAACTCTGGATAAGAAAAGAACAAAAAACCAAGCAGAAATATCTCTTATATATAGTTTACTTCTGGTATTGCTGCTTCCTTCTCACAACCGGCACTTAGCCTAGTTATGCAACATCTTTATATTAATAGTACCGAGTGGAAGCGTCATGCGTGACAATTGAACTCGGGTAAAAATTATATTAGTCCATAAAAGCCACGGGTAAGGTGTAGGACTGTCTGTAGGACTGTCTGTGCGGCTGTCCTTAGGACTATATGTTGTCCTATTGTTTAAAGGCCGGCACATATGATAGAAAACACGATGTTTACTTTTTTTAAGGGTATTTTCTCAAAGTACTCGGTATAAAAAAACTGCCCCCGGTTAACCCATAGTAGATGATATTACGCTAAGTGATACAAGAGACGCTATCTTTGTATCTGTCTCAGTGGTCCACAAAGTATGGATCTTTTCTTGTCAATGCTCCACGGGTGCATAGAGGTTGACAACCCCTTGACTGGGGGCTGGTGTGACCATCCATTTACCTGTCTGTTGATGTCAAACTCTTATCCAAAAGGCCGCAGGTAAGCGGGCCAACAGTCGGTACATTCTCGTGCCTGGTTTGGTGGGCAGGTCAAAGTGACACAGGTAGATAACGTCATCACCAGCTGGATGAAATCAAGCACGACCACTATAAAAGGTCATTCGGTCCACTTGGGGCTCTCAGCCTGTGTCCAGTTGCCCGGAGTTACGTTTGGTCAAGGGTCATCAGCTCCACCTGCAGATTCGATCATTCAAAGATTTTTCCTCATACTGACCCTTATCGTCTGCCTTGCCCCTCCCCACTCGTGATATGTTGTTGTAACGCTCTCCCCAGTCTCCCCCCTCCTCTCCCCGGCAGAAAGTTCGCTATTTTTCCTCTCTGACCAAACGACCGACGTGTCACGTGATGTTTGACCGCCTGTCGTCTCAACCCCCTCCCTAGCACCCCGCTCAACCCCCTCCCGTGTCACCACTGGTTTGTATAAATTGTCACCGAACAACAAACGACAAGAATGCCTGACATTTTCTAATGGAGGTCGTTAACTTTGCCTTGATGTTATTTACTGGACGACTCTTAATCACTCCGTTGCTTGCAAACCGCACGCAGTTCTAGAGAGTTATGGTGCATAGAGCTGTATGTGTTTACCACTAGCTGACTGCAGCTCTAGATACTAGATAGCTATGTCGTATAAGAGCTGTATGTGTTTACCACTAGCTGACTGCAGCCCTGGACTATGGTTGCATAAGGGGCTGTAAGTGTTCACTACTAGCTTATTGCAGTTCTAGAAAGTTTTGACACAAAAGAGACTGCATGCTCTAGAATGTTAGGTGCATAAAGGGCTGTATTTTAACTACTAGCGGACTACAGTTCTAGAATGTTAGGTGCATAAAAGGCTGTATTTTAACTGCCATGTTAGGTGCATAAAGAGCTGTATTTTAATTACTAGCGGACTACAGTTCTAGAATGTTAGGTGCATAAAGGGTTGTATTTTAACTACTAGCGGACTACAGTTCTAGAATGTTAGGTGCATAAAAGGGCTGTATGTTAACTGCTAGGGGACTGCAGTTCTAGAAAGTTATGTGCATAAAGGGCTGTATGTTAACTGCTAGGGGACTACAGTTCTAGAATGTTAGGTGCATAAAAGGCTGTATTTTAACTGCCATGTTAGGTGCATAAAGAGCTGTATTTTAATTACTAGCGGACTACAGTTCTAGAATGTTAGGTGCATAAAGGGCTGTATTTTAACTACTAGCGGACTACAGTTCTAGAATGTTAGGTGCATAAAGGGCTGTATGTTAACTGCTAGGGGACTGCAGTTCTAGAATGTTAGGTGCATAAAGGGCTGTATGTTAACTGCTAGGGGACTGCATTTCTAGAAAGTTATGTTGTGTTAGAGTTGTAATTATGCCTACTACTGTGTCGGGGGATGGGGTTGGTCTGGTCAACTCCAAAATGACACAGGTTAATTGCGCCAGTTACAATGCCTCTTTGTTCAGCAGTTAACGTTTTCTGCACCTGACTCAAGAGGCAGAGGGTTGACTTCGTCCTGGATCTTCCGGGTAATTTTTTTTTTTTTTAATAGCACTAAGCCGACTAGAATGGAGTAACTGGACATTCTGGGGTAAGTGGTTGATGCCAACCCTGGGTACAAGAATCCCGAAGCACCGAAATGAGAAGACAGAAGACGACTCTGTCCGGTAAATATCCTGCCCACATTGTCTGGCCAGTTGAACTACAGCTGCTGGAATAATCGAGAACGTAAGAAAAAGGGTAAATCTCAGGGGCCGTCTGTCATTGTGTCATTTGACCCACTTCTGATGATGGTAGGGGAAAAGAAAAAGTCAGAGGAAAAACAGACACAGGAAAAAAAAGTTACAGAAAAAAAAAGTCACAGGTAAAAAGGGCACAGGAAATAAAGTCACAAGGGGGAAAAAAGTCACAGGTAAAAAGGGCACAGGAAATAAAGTCACAAGGGGGAAAAAAGTCACAGGTAAAAAGGGCACAGGAAATAAAGTCACAAGGGGGAAAAAAGTCACAGGTAAAAAGGGCACAGGAAATAAAGTCACAAGGGGGAAAAAAGTCACAGGTAAAAAGGGCACAGGAAATAAAGTCACAGGTAAAAAGGGCACAGGAAATAAAGTCACAAGGGGGAAAAAAGTCACAGAAAGAATATCACAAAATATTTTTTCAAATAAACAGCAAAATGTCATTGTTTATGAAAGTATATTTTTGAGTCCATATAAATGTTTATTTGCTGAAAAACAGTAAATAGAAAATAGCCATAGCTTATTAGGATCGTTTGGGTATAAAAATATGTGTTTGTTACTTATATTATATATGCACATTATAATGCACACGTTTAATAATATGATGTATTATTACTCAGTAATACCGGAGATGTGGTGGGTGTATATCACACATTTAATGTCTATGATTTATTCAAAGTTATTTACATTGCTATGCAGGAAGCTAATAAACACGAATCTGTTAAAGAAGGAGCTATGCTGACCGGAACGCCAAAGAACCGAAAATATTTAAATTCGCTGGATTCTTAAAAAACAATCATAGTTATGTTCTATTATTTTACGGAAATCCAATAATTTTAAATGCGCAAAAAATATTATATATCGCTTTTATTTTAGTAAAAATTTAAGTATTATTATTATAAAGTACAAATACATTTAAAGTAACAACTAAGGAACTATTTTAAGCATCTGATCCGAATTTAAAAGTTATGAAAAAAAAAAGTATAAAAAATGTATGAGCTAAGAATTACATCGTAATCACATTTATCTGGAAAACCCAAACATCAGTTGTCTTAGTGCATTTTTAGTGCGTTGTTAGTATTGCGAAAAAAATAATAATCTGTTCTAAATAAAGACGCAAATGACGACATAGCGCCAATCGCTTATGTTAGCCAAAACTCTTGAGTTTCTTTGATTTAATGACCGCGTGATACAAAAACTGATAATGTATTTCCCCCTTCTTAAAAGTAAAATAAATAAACATGATAGATTGCTTTTTAAAGTTGGGATTCAACGACACGAAAATAGGTGCATTTCTCTAGCGTAGCAATCGCCCCTCAATTAACTTTTTAGTGAAAATAGTAATATAATTAGTGATAATTTAGATTGGGTAATTTAAGGTCATGTTTAGAGGGAACAAAAAAGTAGTTTAGGGGCGTGAAAGGGAGTAGGGTAGGCGTATAATATATAGCTGTTAAATACTTCAATACTTAATGATGTTAGAAACGTACATATCATTACTTTTTTAAAGTTAAGAACTGTCATGAGGTTTTGCAATAGAAGGTAGAAATGATAGCAAAGGGCATACCATTATTATCCCCATAACATCGGGTCATTTATTCTAGTATTAAATAATGAATAACAATAAATGGTAGTAAGCGATTGGGTAGTGATTAAGCTCTCGCCCAAAAGAATTGTCATTTGTGGAGATATGGTTATGGGATAGTAAGGGATATATGGAGATATAGTTTGGGATATGTAATGGATATGGGATATGTAATGGATATATGGAGATATAGTTTGGGATATGTAATGGATATGGGATATGTAATGGATATATGGATATATATTGTTGTTGGGTGTGTCATGGATATCTGGAGCTATGATTATGGGACATGAATACATTTATGGCTATGGGACATGTAATGCATGGATATATGGAGATATTGCTGTGGCATATCTCATGGAGCCATGGAACGTTCTAGAAGAAATTTGAAGTTATGAGACGTGGCGTTTCGGCTGCTACTGCTCTATGCCATTTAATTTTAGAACAAAATCGTGTTAAAAAAAATTCCCAGCACACATTTTGTGTGTGTTCAATGGCTTTGTTTTAATTTGTCTTGATCGTGTTGGACATTAAAATGCTCTTTGTTTTTCGTGGGCTAAAAACGCAACCTGAAGTCGCAACCGGAAACAATGGCACTTCTTCTTCCTGTCACGTGATACTGTCTTGTTATTTTAACTAAAGATCGCATTGGTCCCAGCAAACATGAACATGTCCTACCCGCCCCCCCCCCTTCACCACAGCGCCCTATTTGGGCCACTCGGTTGCCATTCCCAGGTTATGAAACAATAATAACCGGTCGGGCTAACTGGCAACAATGGTTCAATTGTACGCCAGATATTTTTGACTGTCCAGTCTTCTCTTGTTGGGGGGTCTCATTCTATCTCGGACTTGGCCGTGTTTGTGTTGCAAAAAACTCACGATGTCAAGGAAAAAATGCGGGCCATAGGATACGAATACCTCAGCTGGACATCTGTTTTGTGTGAATGGATGAATGGATGGATGGATGTATGTATGGATGGATGGATGGATGAATGAATAAATCGATGGTTGGATGAATGGATGTATTAATGAATGGATGGATCGATGAACGAATGAATGGATGGATGGATATAGGGATGGATGGATAGAAAGATATATATATATATATATATATATCCGCTATAACGCGCCCCGCCATAACGCGAATTCGGATATAACGCGGTCGTAGCATGGCTCCAGAAATGTTATCCATTATCGTTCAAACAAATAAAAATTGGTAAATATTTTTAATGCACAGTAATAACCTATAAATAAAATAGCTATCGATTATTTTGAATATATCTTAATGAATGCATTCCCGTTACTATTCATCTGATGTTAAGCCGACTCGTACATGTACACACGGATATGTTCTCGGGGAAAAGTTAAATAGTGTAAAACCACCCATAAACGCGACCCCGCTTTTAACGCGATCCGATTTTATGGACCCCGATCATCGCGTTATAGCGGGGTTCCACTATATATGTATATATATGTGTGTGTGTGTATAATAGAAAATTTACACGTGTTCGTCTCACTATCGTCCATTGCATTTTATTTGATTGCTAAGACTTCATTTCGGTGCAACGTCATTTTTTTGTTTTTTAAAAAAAGTGAGTCCCACTTATAAAAAGACAGGGTAAAACTTCGTTTAAGGAATTCAATTATTTCAGCATTTTCGAATTTTTGGTAACATCCTATGCCCGCTTGGAGTTATCAACGTATACTTCTTAGTTGAAAAGAACTCGCTAAAGTCTAAGTGGCCATACAAGGAAAGGTCTGAACCGCAGCATTCAGAGATCAATAACTTCAATTCATTAACATGACGGTATTTGTGTCTCAAGGGTTGATGCTGTCAGTCTGAGGGTGAGGTTAAAGGGGTGGTTGATTGACAGTCATAGTTCACCGTCTGCACTGGCCCGCCTCAGAATGTCACGGGTAACTTATTGCAATCACATTCACTTTGACCACAGCTGTTTCTATATCACATTCACTTTGACCACAGTTGTTTCTATATCACATTCACTTTGACCACAGTTGTTTCTAAATCACATTCACTTTGACCACAGTTGTTTCTATATCACATTCACTTTGACCACAGTTGTTTCTATATCACATTCACTTTGACCACAGTTGTTTCTATATCACATTCACTTTGACCACAGTTGTTTCTATATCACATTCACTTTGACCACAGTTGTTTCTATATCACATTCACTTTGACCACAGTTGTTTCTATATCACATTCACTTTGACCACAGTTGTTTCTAAATCACATTCACTTTGACCACAGTTGTTTCTATATCACATTCTCTTTGACCACATATTTTTCTATATCACATTCACTTTGACCACAGTTGTTTATATATCACATTCACTTTGACCACAGTTGTTTCTATATCACATTCTCTTTGACCACATATTTTTCTATATCACATTCACTTTGACCACAGTTGTTTCTATATCATGCACATTCACTTTGACCACAGTTGTTTCTAAATCACATTCTCTTTGACCACATATTTTTCTATATCACATTCACTTTGACCACAGTTGTTTCTAAATCACATTCACTTTGACCACAGTTGTTTCTATATCACATTCTCTTTGACCACATATTTTTCTATATCACATTCACTTTGACCACAGTTGTTTATATATCACATTCACTTTGACCACAGTTGTTTCTATATCACATTCTCTTTGACCACATATTTTTCTATATCACATTCACTTTGACCACAGTTGTTTCTATATCATGCACATTCACTTTGACCACAGTTGTTTCTAAATCACATTCTCTTTGACCACATATTTTTCTATATCACATTCACTTTGACCACAGTTGTTTCTAAATCACATTCACTTTGACCACAGTTGTTTCTATATCACATTCTCTTTGACCACATATTTTTCTATATCACATTCACTTTGACCACAGTTGTTTCTATATCACATTCACTTTGACCACAGTTGTTTCTATATCATGCACATTCACTTTGACCACAGTTGTTTCTAAATCACATTCTCTTTGACCACATATTTTTCTATATCACATTCACTTTGAGCACATTTGTTTCTATATCACATTCACTTTGAGCACATTTGTTTCTAAATCACATTCATTTTGACCACAGTTGTTTCTAAATCACATTCACTGTGACCACAGTTGTTTCTATATCACATTCACTTTGACCACAGTTGTTTCTAAATCACATTCACTGTGACCACAGTTGTTTCTATATCACATTCACTTTGACCACAGTTGTTTCTATATCACATTCACTTTGAGCACATTTGTTTCTAAATCACATTCATTTTGACCACAGTTGTTTCTAAATCACATTCACTGTGACCACAGTTGTTTCTAAATCACATTCACTTTGACCACAGTTGTTTCTAAATCACATTCTCTTTGACCACATATTTTTGTATATCACATTCACTTTGAGCACATTTGTTTCTAAATCACATTCATTTTGACCACAGTTGTTTCTAAATCACATTCACTTTGACCACAGTTGTTTTTATATCACATTCTCTTTGACCACAATCGTTTTTATATCACATACTCTTTGACCACACATGTTTCTATATCACATTCTCTTTTACCACAGTTGTTTCAATATCACATTCTCTTTGACCACAGTTGTTTATATATCACATTCTCTTTGACCACAGTTGTTTATATATCACATTCTCTTTGACCACAGTTGTTTATATATCACATTCTCTTTGACCACAGTTGTTTATATATCACATTCTCTTTGACCACAGTTGTTTATATATCACATTCTCTTTGACCACAGTTGTTTCTATATCACATTCACTTTGACCACAGTTGTTTCTAAATCACATTCACTTTGACCACAGTTGTTTCTATATCACATTCACTTTGACCACAGTTGTTTCTATATCATGCACATTCACTTTGACCACAGTTGTTTCTAAATCACATTCACTTTGACCACAGTTGTTTCTAAATCACATTCACTTTGACCACAGTTGTTTCTAAATCACATTCACTTTGACCACAGTTGTTTCTATATCACATTCACTTTGACCACAGTTGTTTCTATATCACATTCACTTTGACCACAGTTGTTTCTATGTCACATTCACTTTGACCACATTTGTTTTTAAATCACATTCACTTTGACCACAGTTGTTTCTATATCACATTCACTTTGACCACAGTTGTTTCTATATCACATTCACTTTGACCACAGTTGTTTCTATGTCACATTCACTTTGACCACAGTTGTTTCTATATCACATTCACTTTGACCACAGTTGTTTCTATATCACATTCACTTTGACCACAGTTGTTTCTATATCACATTCACTTTGACCACAGTTGTTTCTATATCACATTCACTTTGACCACAGTTGTTTCTAAATCACATTCACTTTGACCACAGTTGTTTCTATATCACATTCACTTTGACCACAGTTGTTTCTA
>CAXITT010000130.1:569621-613821 GCA_964033795.1 Lymnaea stagnalis | reverse complement strand
TTGGAGAGAGGGGGTGGAGGTTGGAGAGAGGGGGTGGAGGTTGGAGAGAGGGGGGTGGAGGTTGGAGAGAGGGGGCTGGAGGTGGGAGAGAGGGGGTGGAGGTTGGAGAGAGGGGGTGGAGGATGATTGTTAAACTGTATAACGGGGTTTGGGGTCAATACAATCAATCGAGTCGTGTTGCATGGGGTCAGATTGAAAGAAAAAAAGTAATAACGAATTTAAAAACGAATACAATATGTGACATGAAATTAAAGGTCGGTATAAACGTAATGCAAAGCCAACACTACGGGAGTTCTTTTCGTTACGATGAATAGCGATTATCGATTGAAAATACCTCACAATGCTATCAGTCATGGCATTCACGACCATGTCAGCTTGAACCGCTTCAAAGCAAGTCAGAATATTGAACTAGTAAGTAGCCCGCACCTCACGGGCACAGTCAGAACTGACCAGCATGCTCCGCCGGTTGTAACCAAGTTAAATAATCCCCCTTACATTCATTATTGTCATTAAGCTAGGAAGTGAGCTTTACTTTAAATATGGTACGCTTACTGTTTATATGTCTTACTCTTACTGTTTATATGTCTTAGTCTTTAAATGTCTTACTCTAACTCTTTCACCCAGTGCCGTAGGAAAGGTTGGCAGAGTGGGAGGTCCGCCCTGGGTGGCACATTTTAGGAGGGTTATTTTAAGGGGTGGCATTGTTAACCAACTACAGTTTCTTTTGTCGAAAGGGGTGGGGAAAAATCACTCGGAATCAGCTTTAAATGATACGGAAGTAGCTTTTTAAGAAACGGAAGTAGCTTTATAAGGTAGGTAGGTGGCCTTATTGGATATGAAATTAGCCTTATAGGATACGAAAGTAGCTTTATTGGACACGGAAGTAGCTTTATAGGATAAGGAAATAGCTTTATAGGATAAGGAAGTAGCTTTATTGGATACGGAAGTAGTCTCACATAATACGGAAGTACCTTTATAGGATACGGAAGTAGTCTTACAGGATACGGAAGTAGCTTTATAGAATACTGAAGTAGCTTTATAGGATAAAGAAGTAAATCCAGCGCGCTCTGTGAGGCACGCCAAGTGAGTGTTGCTGAGAAACATGGGTCTTTGGTCGACTCCTGCTAGAAAATCTAGTAATGATGGCCTACGTGTCTCTTTCCTTAAATAAGTTAATAAACACTATCCACCCCCACCCCCGCACACACCATTCCCCCCCCCCCTCCTCTAAACCAACATAATTTCTTCACTTAAAGGTGGCGAGAACACTTGAGTCAAGTATGACACATTCATATCTTGCAGTTTGTATAAGTGCACTTTATAGAGTAGATGGATTCACCCCCCACTCCCCCCCCCCCTCCTCTAAACCAACATAATTTCTTCACTTAAAGGTGGCGAGAACACTTGAGTCAAGTATGACACATTCATATCTTGCAGTTTGTATAAGTGCACTTTATAGAGTAGATGGATAAGTGTGCTTGACAGAGTGATGGATGTGTGCTTGAGATAGTAGATGGATAAGTGTGCTTGACAGAGTAGATGGATAAGTATAATGTTAATCGTGATGCCATCGCCCACCCCAACCCCTTTTTCTTTCTCCCGCACAAAACACACACACATACACCCGTACAATAGTAAAATAATTAACCTCTTAGTGCCTGTTGCAAATTGATTTCTTGACCGGACAAGCAGAATTACTTGTACACTTAATTTCGTGTACATTGACAATGCGTATACTGGGTACAAGCAGGTTTTAAACATCCAAAGACTGTCTTGCATCAAACCATAATTTCAAAAGACTTCTATAACACTGCGCCAATGTTAGTTTGGTCTACCATCTTGTCTCAGTCATTGACACTCGTTGACAGCGTCAAGTCTATGTTACGCCTTGTTGTCACTGGACATAAAACATAACATTCTTGTTGTGCTATCGAGAAGTTATTTATTATGTGTAACTTAAATACATAGATACAATCATAGATCACTTGTAAAACACAGTTAATGACAGCGTTTTATCTTCCATCACAGAAACCTGTCAAATGAGGCCTGACCTCGACTACACCGGCCAAATGGGGAGTCCAGACGAGGAGTCGGTGGCATTCAACCTTGACCCTTGTCGAGTGACCTTGCACATCATCGCCGACCCTCATGAACTCTGCCCGTTGGTAGAGCTCTACCAGCCCATCATCAATTTCGTTGACCCTAAGCTGAAACTGTTCCGTGTCACCGAGAGATCGGACCCCGCCAAGACGGATAACAACAGAACCTCTGGCAACACGCTGTCAGAAACGCCAGCGTTGGCCATCATGGTTTTTCTGCGTGGGTCAGAGCCGGAAGTCAACTCGCCGGAAGTGACGAGCGACCGCCTGAGAAGTGCCCGGAAACTCTTCCAGCACCGGCCGTGGAGATTTCACCACCGAGAAAAATTAAATCAGGAGAAACTGAACACTATGCCGGATAACTCACAGGACTATTTTTACACGTCACGTGACTTGCCCCTGTGGGCCCTGCGGCACGTGCACTACGGCCGCCAGCACGTGAGATACGTGTTGTATACAGACGACGGGTCGTGGTCCGACCAGGTCCAGTTTTACCAACTTATCTTCGGGCTCGAGCCTGACCTCATTCGAGAGGACTTTTGTTTGTTTACTGTTTACAAAAGTGAGGAATATGACGTCCAGTTCGCGCTCAAAAAACAGTCGCAAGGCATGTCGGTAGTCAGACTGGACAGTCTGCACATTCAAGTCAAGGTCAGAGACGTGGGTCAGCTGGTGCCGCTGTTTCCCAACGTGTGCCGTCCTATCAGCGACGTCAAGTGGCAGACGACAGACCACGACGGTAACATGGTTATCCTCGACGTGGTGAGCTCAAAGCGATATCCGCTTGACCACAAAAGAAAAGCGACATCGAAACCATCCAACAAACGACCCGACCTGTCCGTCCAAACATCCGGTCATCACCTCTACCGCTGCCATCAGCTTTCGGAAGACTCGGACTTTCATTCCATGACGTCACCAACGGACGACACGTCTGCGCCTTTCGCCTTCGGCCGATCAGATCTTTACATCATCAACAACAGCCACCCGGCGGCAGGCACGTTCGTCTTTGACCCCTCCGCCAGCGACCTTGACATTGACCTGCCCTCTCTGACAACGCGAGTCCGCTCGAGGCCGGAGGAAGATCAGGAGAGCCTGACTTTGACCAACACCTCCGAGGAGAGCGGCATTCACATGCAGCAGCTGTCCGAGGACCTGTCGTTTGCCGACGACGAACCCCTCCGCCCGTGCCTGGCCACCTCCAGACACAGACAGACCAAGCTCAGGGTCAGGTTCAAGGACGAAGTGGAGGCCTTCGAGGAGGATACGCAGAGCCAGCACTCTTCCGGTATCGACAGTGAGGGCATGAGCGATTCTGAAATGGAAACTCGATTTTCTTTCGTGCCGCTCCCAAAAGAAGTCAGCTCGTGTCTTGGAAACAATAATTCTCTCTCTTGTGGTGACAGAAGCGGTGTGCAGGTTTCAAAGGGACATCCGCGGGGAGACGCGTCGTGTAAAACATCCAGGGAAAATTATCATAATGTAGTTGAAAGTCTTAATGCCAATGGCAACCAATCAGCGGGAATAATCTCACCCAAAAAGCCTCCTCCCGTCCTGCCCAAACCTAGATTGCACAACAATCATAATAACCCGTGTCTTACGTCATCGCAGGAAGAAACGCCATCTCTACTGTCTCGGCATAATTGTGTACAAAATTCGAGCTGCGCTCACAACGCTGTATCAAACATTGTCGATAAATCAGCGGCACGCCCACCTAACGTTACCACGCCCCCAAGTTACTTCCACGCTTGCTCTAGAACTCAAAGCCCCAGTCGCTCTCATCACAAAACGGACACAGGTGAGCCCAGCACAGAACAAAACTCTGGCAGGGCTTCTGTTCCCAACAGACCGTCCACCAAAGCCTCTGGATCACAGCCCACCATTCCAACCCCTCCCCCAATCCGGTTACATGCCACCATTCCACCCCCTCCCCCGGTCAGGGGTAGCCAGACGAAACTCCGCTCCGTTTCGGCCAACGCCCCGCCTGTCTCTCAGTCCCTAAAAGAATCAGCGCCTAACCAAAACGAGCATCGCAAGTTTTATTTCGCCGACTCCACGTCTAATTTCGCCACGGCCATCGGTTCTAAAAATATAATCGAAGAGGACACAACATTGAAGTTTACACTAAAATACGATACGTGTCCAACTTCCGGTCTCTCATCTCGCCAAGAACAGATAGGCTTTTATGTCTGAGACCAAAAAAAAATAACAACCTTGTTCTAATTTTAGATGTGGAGTCCATTCTGCGTTGATGTCTTCTGTTTGCCGACTTAACGCGACCTTCACCTACCTTGAAAACCAACAGTTTAACATGCCAAAAATGCTGGTAACGAGTTTTTCGCAATCCTTGTATAGCGTTTGACGGCCTTTAATTGAATACCCTCCAACAACAGCCCTGTTTATAACGAGAGGAGCAAGCTTGCGAAAATAACTTGGGTCAACACAGGGCCGACATTGTTGGCATCTTAGGTCTCAAGGGTTGGCTACGTGGGTCCCCAAAAGTCGTGAAAAATCTTGGCCTGGTCGAATGAAAATGTGTCAGTGATGGAATAGCTAGAGGGATATCTTTGTGGCAGTGGGCTGGTTATCGTTGAATGCCTATAGAGACACATAGGGAATATCAATGCAGCAAATTTCGGTTACCGGAAATTTGATCGAATCTTTTTTTCCGTTTACATGTTAAAATGTTAGTCCAATTTCTTTTTGAACGCACTATATTCTATAGAGTAAAACAAAATAATGCGTTCAAAAAAAAAATTTGAAGCAAAATTTTAACGTAAAAACTGAAGAAAAAAAAGATTCGAGCAAATTTCCGTTCGATCAAATTATATTCGATCTATTTACCGTCGACGAAATTTCTTTCGATCAAATTTCAGGATACGGCATATTTCGAATTCCCACATTCTCTCTAAAGAGAAAATAGCTTTATTATCTTATTTATTCTTGATGGAAGGAGTAAGAGCACTTGATTTTATGTAGGTCAGTGTGACTTGCACGAAACTTGGTCGATGGAATGTTTACTTCTCTCCTCAGTAGGTGACCACTGGTTCACTGAGAATGTGGCCCTTGGTTCCAAATTTATGGTGGCCACTGGTTCCCAGTGAATGTGGCCTTTGGCTCCAAATGTATGGTGGCTATTGGTTCCAAGGGGAGGTGGTGGTTGTTGGTTCCCTGACAATGCGGCTATTATTTCTTTGAATAGGTGGCCATTGGTTCCCTGAATAGACCTTTTGTGAGAAGTCAGGAAATGCCATGGAACCAGTGCGTTTTTTTTGTCCTTGATGGTAATGTACACGTTTGTATGTGTTACATTGACATGACTGAGCCCCGGGCTTAAAGACGATGCTTGAAAGTGTGGGTATGTGGCTGTGTGTTGGGAGGCAGTGTATAATAAACTTAGCTTGTCTAATAAACAAAACATGTTGTTAGTTGAGTATTTAATTAGAAATTGATACCATGAATTATCTAGTCACTTCATCTACAGGTCAGGATTGTGACTTGTGTGTGTCTCGTGTAGGGCTTGTACATGTCTCATGTAGGACTTGTACATGTCTTGTGTGGGACTTGTATGTGTCTTGTTTCACCAGTTGTCATTTAGTTAACAAATGTTATAAAAATCATTGTCATACATTTTTTTAAAACAAGTGTCTTATTCCTGCCATTCACATGTCATTTGCACCTGACATGTGTGCCATATTATCAGGATCATACATAGAGATGTCATGTGAGATATTTTTACAGACTAGTTACTTATTAACCTGATGCCATGTATGTTTTAATAATTGTCTACTATGGTAGATGTTTGTATTTAACAGTATTAGATGTGTGTGTTTAAATAATGTGTGTGTATGTGTGTGTTATGGGTGTATGTGTATCCATGTTAGATATTGTTGCATGTCACAAGGACTTGCTGAGACTATCTTTGCTTGTTTCAACCTGTCAACTGTGTCACAAGACTGTCACAAAGTTTGGAGCTGTGACAACCAAGATGTCACTAACTTATGGATCCTCCAGTTTTTAATTAAAGCTAATCAAACATTTATTGAGATATATTCATTAAGTTCTTACCGTCTATGTTGATAAACTATAATTTCATGAAGAAAATTTGTTGACTTGTTATTTTTGTTACAATTCTTTCTGTATTGCCTGGTAGGCCTACACACTCTCACTAATTCAAAGGCCTACCCACTCTGTTTCACTAATTCAACGGCCTACCCCAGGGGTCGGGAACCTATGGCTCGCGAGCCAGATGTGGCTCTATTGATGGCTGCATGTGTCTCGCAGACAAATGTTCGATTATTAAAAAAAAGCTTCTTTAGACTCCTTTGAACTACATATTAATTGCATATCAATATTTCATGCCACAAATGAGCTAAAGTCTACTGCAGCTCAGCATTGGAAGTGGTAAATTTACTTGAATTTTTAGTTTTAAACATAATGTATGGCTCTCACACAATTAATTTTCAAAATATGTGGTGTCCATAGCTCTCTCAGACAAACAGGTTCCCGACCCCTGGCCTACCCACTCTGTTTCATTAATTCAACGACCTACCCACTCTGTTTCACTAATTCAACGACCTACCCACTCTGTTTACTAAGTCAATGGCCTACCCATTCTGTTTCACTAATTCAATGGCCTACCCACTCGGCTTCACTAATTCAAAGGCCTACCCACTCGGCTTCACTAATTCAAAGGCCTACCCACTCGGCTTCACTAATTCAATGGCCTACCCACTCAGCTTCACTAATTCAATGGCCAACCCAATAAGCTTCACTAATTCAATGGCCTACCCACTCAGCTTCACTAATTCAATGGCCAACCCACTCAGCTTCACTAATTCAATGGCCTACCCACTCAGCTTCACTAATTCAATGGCCAACCCACTCAGCTTCACTAATTCAATGGCCTACCCACTCAGCTTCACTAATTCAATGGCCTACCCACTCTGCTTACAATTTAAAAATGAACGGATGGAACCCATTTCAACCCCTTTTACTCCCTGTGGTTTTGAAAGAGTAAAAAACATGTCACTTGGTCATGTGACTCACCAATTGTACACATCTTATAACTTTAAATATAAACCCGTGTTCAGAACTGTTGCTACAAAGGGAGGTAATAGCGAAGCTTCACTACATCTTACTTATAGGCTTGAAAGGCTTAAAATCTCAGAAATACCCAAGTGAACAACAGAATGAGCATATCAATAATAATATAAACGAATGAAATATTACAAGAAAATGATCATATTACAACAAAATTAGCACATTAACTATCATTTGTTTTGTTAACTAGAGATTTTTAATGAAAATGTTTTGACAATGAATAAATTATCATAAATTATGCTTAACATAATGTCTTACAAAAAACGTTATTTCAATTTATAATAACATGGAGGGAAAAAAAACACAAAACTTTTCTCATAAAATGAGAATCAACATGACAAAACACGGGGGTTACAATAGGACATGTTCCCCTCATACTCAAATGGTATGTTTCTTGGCTTAAAGCGCAGTAATGGTAAACATAATCAACTCTAAACCTATGTAAGCCACATCCCGGAGCTCTCAAATTTAGATAAACTCTAATGATGTGTGTTGATGAGGAAGGTGGCCTCTAATGATGTGTGTTGAGGAAGGTGGCACGTTGGGATAATGACAGTCAGTGGCCTCTGAATCAAGATGATAATTTAAAGTTTGCATGTCAAATAACATTTCAAATAATGAACAGACAGTATGTTTAACTGAAGTTATTTTTAAAAATGCTTCAACTAATACACAGGAAATGTTTCTAAGAAGATGCGTCCAAAGCTAAAAATTATACAAACATAATTAACCATAATTATATAAAAAAAATTTTTTTTAAGAATCAATCAAACCAGTTGAATTGAAACATTACCAAATATCCCCCAAATACATGTCTTGGTCTTGGCTTATAAAATGAGACTTTTTTTTTTTCCTTCCAAAATGTGCAGGTGTGAAAGTGAAATAAATGTTTCTTTTTTTTTTTGTTTTGTTTTTTAAACATCAAACAAACTCAGGAGTTCAAATAAAGACAATTTAAAGAAAAACAAAGGAACAAAGAAAAGAATGCTAACTAAAAATTTACAAAATATAAAAATCAAAATTTTCACCAACAAAATATAAGTGGCACTAAATTAAATAAGGAAGCAAAATTAAAAATTATTTTAAACCACCATTTGTGTGAATAAAGTCAAACCTGATTTGTATAGATGTGACACCCTATTCTGTTTACCAAACCTATCACTGCAGAAAAATAATACAGCAGGGCATTTTTATACCAAATGTCTGCCTTAAGAGATTGTTTCCCTTTTTCATTATAAAGATCAAAATGGGAGACAACTTACTTCTTTGGACTTATCCATGAGACAGTATTTATTAGTGTGTGGAAGGGTGATATAAGCTTTTTTTGTCATTTTGGCCATAGATTGGCTCCCTGAACAGGAGCCACCTTGAATACATGGGGAGACAAGCTTTTTCAAGGATACACAAGCAGGTCCAAAATGAAAAGAAATGTAGAGCAATAGATGTGACACAACCCATGAATGATAAAAACATCCCACATGTTATTCAACTTCATTTAAGTAAATCAGTATCCAACTATTGATTTGCTAAGCAAAGAAATTTAACACCAGCATGAAAATAACAACTTAGAAGGGAAGTCGCTGTAGACCTAATACATCTCCAATGACAAGTAATAATTCACTGGTATGTGTGCAGTTCAACATCCCACTGCACTTTGTCAATTCCCATCATATAATATAGTCACTCAGTAATCTGATGCTTTTCATGCGCTCAATTTCCATTCAGTGTAAAGCTTAATTTAAACATGTTGTAGCCAAGTTATTTATAAACTTAAAAAATACATACATTCTCCCACCTGATGCTTACCATAGTTAATTATGACATGAATGTTTTTGACATCACTGGTTAATGTTGTAAGCCTCGGTTGATTTAATAAATTGAATCTTGAACAGTTATCTTCACAAAAGCTAGTTTTCCCCACAAGATAATAAAATAAGCTTTTCAACTTCAATGGCAAAAAAACTTAAATGAAACATGTAAAAAGGGTAACATTTAGAAAATAAAAAAGCTATTCTTTTCTCCATGTTATTGAAAGTGTGGGAGCTTTCAAAGGACTAGTGAGTTATGGAGTTCTCCGTGGGGAGGCAGTGAGTCCTGCCCTTGGGGAAACAGGGAGTCCTACCATTGGAGAATCCGGGAGTCCTACCACTGGGGAATCAGAGAGTCCTACCACAGGGGAATCGGGAGTCCTGTCATTGGGGGGAATTAAGGACTCCTACCATAGGGAATGACCAGAAACTGATACAACTCAACACAATAGAATATACTTCACCACCTCACAAGAGAGCTACTCACAAAATTGTTGTGTTTATTCGATTTTTTAAAATATGTTGAATAACAAAAAAACAATCAAGTTAAACAACAATGATGATGAAAAGTATTAAACAATACAACATTACATTTCCAATAGTGTAATCACTTTCTCACACCCAGGCAGTCTACTGGCCAATCCAGAAGACATTGGTACCACAAAGATATATACAGCAATGTCAAGTGAATACTCACAAAACTTGAAATGACAAAAAGTGATACTATAATTACCCCCCCCCCTCCCCAACCCACCAATCCATCTCCACATTTCCCGTCTGTCCTGTGTTAGAACTATACTTTTATGGTTATGTTTACAAATCTCATCTTCACTTATTAATCAGTGGTTCTCAACCTTTGCAATGCCGCGACCCTTTAATAGAGTTCCTCATGGTGTGGCGACCCCCAGCCACAAAATTATTTTCATTGCTACTTCATAAATGTAGAGCATATGTGTTTTCAGATGGTCTGAGGCGACCCCTGGGATAGGGTCGTGCGACCCCCAAAAGGGGTCGCGACCCACAGGTTGAGAACCGCTGTATTAAATGATGATATTCCTTTAATGCAGGGCTGGCCAACCCAAAATGTCTTCACTGGCCATTTTGGCCACAGGTCAACTCTTAGCACAATGCAATCTCACTACACTGATCAATTAAATAAACACCATCCGACCGAACGCTACACATAATTATTTATTACTTCTTATTGCACATAATTCTCTGATCAGAATACACACACATAAATACATTTTAACAGATTTTATCATTTCAACGAGATATAAACCTGTTTTAAAATAATAATTTTTTAATGATTCAATAATTTAAAATGTAAATAAATACTGCAGTGGAACAAGATATGTTCATGCTTCAAAATAAAATACGGTACAAGACAATTTAAGCGGACCTTTCAGGTAGATTCCTTCTTCAGCAGACAATTCCTTCTTCAAAAGATAATTTTAAAATAAAACTTATGTTTTCAAACATCTCAATAAACAATGTTCAGAATAGGAAGCATATAATTACACTAACAAATTAAATAAAGGCCATGTAAACACCATGTGCATGTATAACTAGAATGAGAAAAAGGTGCAATCTTAATCCTTTACAGTCTGATGCGTCCGAAACGCGCCAAATTTTTCCTTAAGCCTACAGTCCGTTGCTGCCAAACCCGCACGTTATGAGGTCGTTTACTTTGTCGCTTAGCACAGTGAAAATCTGGCATGCATTACTTTTTATAGTTCTACCGGAAGAAAGCCTTGTTGTCTGCATTTATTTTGATACTAGTTTGAACGCAGTGTGTTTAAGGGCTCAATTTCTAACATTTTTTTTAAAAGTTGTGATTTTTTTGGTGTAAAAAATGGCTTTCCAAGCCTTGGATAAAATTCTGAAAGAACTTAGGCCTAATGAAGCTTCACTATTTCATGAGTCTAGCAGCGGAAGTGAAAAATTTGATAGAGACATTAATTTAAATGATGCTACTAGTGATAGTGATTCAAGTGAAGAAGATAATAGTATAGTAGAGACATCGATGACAACGGACTTATCAATTCCACTCCAACTGATTAGCAAGATCATGAGTGGTCTGGGAATTTTTCACAAATCAAAATGGGAGGGACCCTGAAACTCATTTTGGGTGGAGCTTTTCCTTACATCATTTATTTGTATTTACATATTTTTATTTTCTTGCTTTTAGTTTATTTTCTGTAAACTAATTAGATAAAGAACCTTCATTTAAAATGGGGTAATGTCCCCTTGCTTGGTCGCTAGGAGTAGAAAAGGCTGAATGAATAGGCTTGGACTGTAAAGGGTTAATGAAGAAAAATAGAATTTCATTTGTGATATATATGCTGTATTGCAGGCTGCAATATTTACTGTGCAGTCCAATGCAGCTTGGCCATCCCTGCTTTAATGGACAATCAGCTTTCATTCTAAATAAAGTTAACACTATTCAACTGAACTCCTGCAAATATTACATATATTTTAAATTTTACTTTTTTCCTTACCTTGCTTACATCTGTAAGAGACAAACCCTGATTACATTCATAGAACACTGTCAAGGTGAGAAAGAGTCACAATAATGATACAATGAGGTCAAATGGCAATGCTACAGTGAGGTCAAGGTCAATGATTTCTCAGAGGGTGTGCCCTCATTGCATCTTCATTCTTCTCCGTTTGTGATTCTTCTGTTTGAGCTTTTCTTTCCTGGCTTCAGATTTGCCTCCTCCAATGGATGTGAACTCAACATTGATTTTCCTGCCTCCGAGTGTAGTTTGGTGTAAACGCAGGGCAATCTAAGGAATAGGTCAAATTTAGGTAACTTGATAAAAATAAGGTATTAAAAAAATAGGACATGGCCACCTTTTTTTGCAGGGTTGTCAACTGTTTATTAAGTTCAATTTAAGATGCTGTATTGATTTAGCATTTTCTCTTTAGTTATTAATTTCAGGCGGATTTCACCTTTGTATATTTATGTGGGTGCCCATGATTAAAGCCTTATTTTAAGCTTATTTACAACACACACAAAAACTATAAATTTTAGACTTTAATTTCTAACATCCATTGCTTTAGACTCATGTCTATCACTTAAGGCCAACTGGCTAAACACATAACTTTGGACTATTTCACAGAGGAGCTTTTACACGTGCTCCACAGCAAACCTTATGACCATAAGGCTTGTGCCTAATTGATAAATCTATTTCATGGCATTCTAATGGCATTCTCATCAGTGGTCACTTTCTAATGGCATTCTCATCAGTGTTCACTTTCTAATGGCATTCTCATCAGTGGTCACTTTCTAATGGCATTCTCATCAGTGTTCACTTTCTAATGGCATTCTCATCAGTGTTCACTTTCTAATGGCATTCTCATCAGTGTTCACTTTCTAATGGCATTCTCATCAGTGGTCACTTTCTAATGGCATTCTCATCAGTGTTCACTTTCTAATGGCATTCTCATCAGTGTTCACTTTCTAATGGCATTCTCATCAGTGTTCACTTTCTAATGGCATTCTCATCAGTGTTCACTTTCTAATGGCATTCTCATCAGTGTTCACTTTCTAATGGCATTCTCATCAGTGTTCACTTTCTAATGGCATTCTCATCAGTGTTCACTTTCTAATGGCATTCTCATCAGTGTTCACTTTCTAATGGCATTCTCATCAGTGTTCACTTTCTAATGGCATTCTCATCAGTGTTCACTTTCTAATGGCATTCTCATCAGTGTTCACTTTCTAATGGCATTCTCATCAGTGTTCACTTTCTAATGGCATTCTCATCAGTGTTCACTTTCTAATGGCATTCTCATCAGTGTTCACTTTCTAATGGCATTCTCATCAGTGTTCACTTTCTAATGGCATTCTCATCAGTGTTCACTTTCTAATGGCATTCTCATCAGTGTTCACTTTCTAATGGCATTCTCATCAGTGTTCACTTTCTAATGGCATTCTCATCAGTGTTCACTTTCTAATGGCATTCTCATCAGTGTTCACTTTCTAATGGCATTCTCATCAGTGTTCACTTTCTAATGGCATTCTCATCAGTGTTCACTTTCTCCTGACTTTGTCTAATGGCATTCTCATCAGTGTTCACTTTCTCCTGACTTTGTCTAATGGCATTCTCATCAGTGTTCACTTTCTAATGGCATTCTCATCAGTGTTCACTTTCTAATGGCATTCTCATCAGTGTTCACTTTCTAATGGCATTCTCATCAGTGTTCACTTTCTCCTGACTTTGTCTAATGGCATTCTCATCAGTGTTCACTTTCTAATGGCATTCTCATCAGTGTTCACTTTCTCCTGACTTTGTCTAATGGCATTCTCATCAGTGTTCACTTTCTCCTGACTTTGTCTAATGGCATTCTCATCAGTGTTCACTTTCTCCTGACTTTGATCATACAAGTTTCAAGAAAGCAAAAAGAAATCACAAAAGTTGAGATCTCTGCTCTGGAAGCCGTTTGTATAGCAACAATGTCTCATTTTCATGCGCATCCTAAAGAATTGTATGTATATTTTACGGACAAGTCATTTTAGGCCAAATAATTTCAGACAGTGAGTTGGCAGCCCCATGGGGCACTGTGTCATATTTTATGGTTAAGGCAAGTGACATTGTTTTAAAATGGCTACCACTCGTATCAAAGTGGCATAGAAAACTATGTTAACACACCACTCACGTTTTCCCTTCCCACTAAGCATATCACTGACCACATTAAAACTTTGCTCATACAATGCATATCATAAAAAAAAAACAGTTCCTACCCCATGACTAATACGACCGTCAAACTCCATATAAGCAAAACCCCTGCCCTTCTCAGTCCCTTTGTCTCGAGGAATGCGGATTGATTTGATGCCACCTGAAATACAAAAACTCTTCAGTGGCAGTAAAACTTACAAAAAACATTTACAACAGCCCATGATTCATCTGATTTACATGGGCAAAAATTAGGACAATATATGTGAGAATGGATGATACATCCCACCCTCCTCATCACAGATACTTAAGATCAGCTTGATTAGGGCGAATTCTCTCTGTTAAAGTTGGGACCAAACAGATATGAAAATTATTTTTTTCCCATATGTACGAATTTACTAGCGTGCTCCCCCAGCAGTTATCAAATCTAAATGATCACAATGAAGTCATTAATGTCACTCAATGAGTTCATTAATGGCTAATATCTATGCTACAGAAATACTTTAGATGTCTTGAATATAAATTGTTATAATTGTAAAATGTTGTCTAGGTAAAAACATGTATTTATTTATGTATTTGAAATTAATTTTATGTACTAAAAAAAAAAAATTTCCATTTATTTGGATCAAAAAGAATCTTTTCTTAGTTCTTTACATCTTTGGCATCTACATATTCTACAAATGGAAATAATGCTAAATAAAAGAATTTACATTTAAGATACTTTGAAATACTAATGATGGTTAACATGTAAGAGATTTGTCATTTCTTAAGAGAGTAATAACAAAATGTTCATTCATTAAAATATTATGTTTGGTTTATCACAAAAATTTTAAAAGGAAAACTTCAAGGAAACATAAGCAAATATCTCTTTTTAACTTAAAAAATATCATTGTTAAAAATTAAATGAACAGTCATTCAATTCGGTTTCCATCACTAGCCAGATTAGCCAAGCCACCCACTGTGAAAAACCTATAGTAGTCCAGTCAATGCGAGTAGTTAAAGTACTTTTTTGGATTTTGAAGAATGATTTGCTGATAGTTAAAAGTGTCAAGCTGACCATAATTACAAATAATAGGGTATGTAGAGAGTACAACCATATGCAATGTCTACAACTTAAAGGGAATGCACAGAGTATTCGTCTTGTAGGGTATGTAGAAAGTATATCAATTTTAGAGTATGTAAAGTGTTAACAACATGTATGGTATGCAGACAGAGCTGTCTTGTGACTTTTGGAGGCCCCCTGAACAATTTTTGTTTTGAATCCTATGCATTCAAAGTTGACAGTTAACACTTTTTACACATCACAACTTTAGGCAACTTAATTCATTCTTGATGGCACTTCTAGTTCCGTATTTAATTTGTATGCCCAAGCAGGGGAGGAAACGCAGTCTTGAAATTGGTTTACATTTGTACAATACTTTTTAAGCCTTAATCAATAATAATGAATTTAGGATAAATGCATCCAGAAATGAATTAGGTTTAATAAAAGAAATACAACATTAACTGTGAACGAATAACAAGCAATGACCGAAAAATCTATTTTTGGAACCTCAGATGAACACATGCTAGATATACACACACTGTACTAAAGCACACAAAGATTGAAAGTGAAACATTAAAAAAAAAAACTTGAAATCATGCAATCGCCAGAAGTCTAGAGGGATTCGAGAATGTTTTGCTATTTTAAAAAAAATCTTGAGAGGTGTGTAGCATTTGGATGCATTTGTCGGAACACCCGAATGACGCATAAAGTGGCAACCGCCGGGTACACAGATTAGTATACAAGTTCTTTGGCATGTAGAGAGTATAACACCAAGACTCCTCAAAAAGAGTAAAAAGTTAATGACTTACCAGTTTTTCTGAAGTGGTCTTCTAACTGTTCCCTTGTGATATCGAAAGGGAGATTACCAATGAACAAGACATATTTGTTTTTTGAATCCTTTGATGTTGCCGATTTGGATGTGTCAACATCTCCATTGATCAAGTTCAAAGAAAATTTGTACAAATCCAAAACTTCACTTTCTTCTCCCGGCTTCAGTTTTTTGCCACTCTCCTGCTCATCGTTTGAGGCAGACATTGATTTCCTTTTCTGGGTTTCTTGTCGGCTGTTCTTTTTTCTCTTTTTCTTTGATGTGTCTGTGTACAGGTTCTGCATAATTTTGCTGTGGAAGCCACGGTTAAAGTCAGGCTCATATTTTAAACTGTCAGGCTTCGCTATGGTTTCTCTGTTACCTGAAATTTAAAACAAGGGCTAATATTGTAATGCACAAAACAAACTAATTACTATTGTTATAACAGACCTGTTTACTCTTACGATTTTGGCATACAATGTACGATTTTGAGGTGTATACATTAATCATCCTGTTTGTTTACTTGTTTTTCTATTAAGATAATGTATTGAACGATTTTGTGTAGATATCGTACGCTTTTAAGAGTTTGACGGTAAACAGGTCTGTTGTAAATATATTGTTGAATAATTAACAGCGCAAAGTAGAGCAAATTTAATTAAATGACGCAATAGAGAGAAATATTGGTAAACTCACGAAGCTTTGTCCTCTGTTCAGTCTGCACACCATCACCGCTCCCAGCTGTAAGTACATCTACTTCCACATTTCGGTGTTGACCCTCTCTTTCAGTATCTGATTTGGTTTTCTGCACAATCTTCTTTTCAGGTTTTTTCTTCTTATCCCACCATTCTTTCCTTCTGTCTTTACGGCCGGTACTTTTGGCACCATCTGTAATACTGACAGCAGATGTACCATTACTTGACTCTAGATGTTTTGCATTTCCGTTATGTACTGTGACTGCTTCTGATTTTTCTGAAGCTTTCATTTTTGCAAGGGACGAAGACATTACTCAGCTGTAACAGAGACAAATGTTCTTTAATAATATTTTTTTAAAACAATACAAGTTTCAAAACATGTCTTTTTAAAAATAATAACCCATACCTATCATTTTCCTAGTTAAGTGTGGTAGCTAAAAACAACATTCTCTCCCTTTTCCTTTTTAATAGATGTGTTTGTGCACTACTTTTTTGATATGGCCATCATCCTTGTTTGGTGTCATGGCAACGAAGATGGTGGCCATGTAAAAAAAAAAAAGTAGATCACAAGCACAGTAAATTTACCAAAAAAATATTTGTTTGCAAATCTTATATTTAATGTAGGAAGCAGTTAAATTGTAAATTAATTAGACTGTATTTAAAGAGAAAGTTTTAAGTTAATGATAAAGTCAATGTGGTTCCTCATCCTCCATTTCCTCTAGGACTAAACCATAAATTTACCCAGAGCTAGCACATGATTACTGGAGCCCAACTGCCATTTTTGGTTTGCAATCCCACCTTGCAGCATTCAAATTTAAGAGTTAGTGAAGTTTCTTAACATCACAACTTTAGGCCCCTACAATACCTGAGGGTTTGCAAGGTCTGGGCTCTACCTCCAATATACATAGATATTTTGGCATACTTTTTGTTTGAAAGTGCCAGTCAGCCCTGATAATTGGTGATGTAATTGTTTATGTCTACAATTCTGAATGAATGTAGCTGCCTTGCAAAATAATTTCTTGTAATGTCAATATTATATTGCAAATTATGTTTTACTAGGAAACATTCTGCAAACTTATGGCAAAACGCAGAAGGCACTGTATTCTAGGATGCATGACTGCATGCTATGGTTAGAGTGTCTTGCTGCACACTGTCTCAAAACTATCAACGTACTAAGTCACCTGATGCTTACATTTACGTATGGAAATGCCATCCTTGCAATTTGACATGCACTGCTGGTCATTGTTTGCAAACAGTGGACTAAGGCTAAGCACACGAAATATTGTCATGATATTCTATTGGGCTTTGGAAGTGAAATGTAAGCATGTTTTGCTTTTCAAAAGCATTGAAAGTTTGGACACCATTGTAAACTACAAGTACACCAACTTTTACCGAAGTGGATGCGTACACCGCGGCGGTGTACCTAGCGAAACCATCGGCTTTGGCCTGCGTAAACCGCGGCGGTGTATCTAGCGAAATTGTGGGCTTTGGCCTGGGTACACCGCGGCAAAAATGTACCATTGGTCTTCTTTTAAGATATACTTGTAGTTGCAGATCTTGTGTGGTCAAGTGGTAGAGTGGATGCTTGGCGTTAATATATTTCGAGATCAATTCCCAGTAGGGGATCGAGTTTTTGTTCCTCCTATTTTAGTTTTAAAATATTTTGTAGCAAATTAAACAATTTAAACATATTTTTGAATATTGTATTAAATTATATATATATATATATATTATAGTGTTTCAACAAGTTGTGCCAGCCTTTGACTTTGAAAATACCGGTAAATTTAGTAATAAGACATTTAGACATTAGAAAATAAACTTAAAGTTTCTGAAAGCGCATGTATAGTGTATGTAACATGTATAACAGAAACATTTTGAATACTAAGTGATATCCTATTGTATTTCAACAATCTTCGTGTAGTTGAATATTTACATTTTACTTTTACGAACACCCAAAGAAAATACCAGTATATCATTAATATCATATGAGTATGAATATTAATGTCATTATTGTGCATGGTCGTATTTCAACCTTGAACCATCTTGCTTTCATCTTGCCTTATGCATTGGCAAAATGTACACACGATATCAAAGGTTCATTCACAACACTCAGTTTCACAGCAAATCTTTTGAAAACACCTCGATTTTAGAAACTTACGTCTATAGCAAAGCCATAGGAATAGGTCTGCGTTTACCCTTTTCATGACGGAATTTGTTTCCAGAATGGCATGGCATGTGCTATTCTCAGGGTAAAACATGACGCTTTCTCACAGAAACCATTGCACATTGGGCTTGGGACAGGATTAGCACTATGTCAAAGTTTTTGTATTTGTTGTTGTTTTTTTTTTTTAAGAAATCGACCCTTGCCGGGGTGGGGGGTGAGTTATGGGCAGAGGCTTAACCAAAAAAAGGGCCTACACAATCCACGGCTCTGGATAAGGGTTGTCCCCAAAGGACGTCCGCACAACAAACTTACCTTTTGCATCACCCCCCCCCTCCGCCGGCATTTTTTACTAACGTGTAATGCCAATGTAAAATTTAAATCAATGATATTTAATTATTGTTAAAAGACTTTAAAAATCACTGCAGTGTTTCGTATTTATCAGCATACTATTGTTTTGTGTTGACACATGCTTGGTATCACAATGACAATGCCTCGGACAACTTTAACTTCACGACTTCATGATCAATGTATGACCATGTGATTCTTTTCCCGTAGTGTATTTGTGTCGTAATTATATCTTGGTGCTAACAAAATAGATTCACTGGCTTTCTCATTCATTTTTGCACCACGCCCCGAGGGATCACATACAATGTTATATTTATAATGCCCCCCCCCCCCAAACAAATTAGCTACCCTTTTTATGCCTATTAAGATTCACAATCATATGATAAAACTTACAATAAATAAATATATTTGTATTTCAATATATTGGGGAGGGAAGGGGGGGGGGGAGAATAAAGTGGTTACCTTCAAAAATAAATCATGGTTTAACATTACACCTTCCAAAAAAAATAATAAGAAATGCTCTACAAGTACTTTGCCACATAAGCGTGGAACTTAATCAATATCCTCCTCCCATAGTACTAAACGATTTTTAAATAAATAGTTTTCAGTTTTAACACGAGTATAACATTAAATCTACAAGTACCGGTTAGGCCAAAAAGTTAAAGACTCCCAAAGACCATAGTTTTGTTACTTAAAATCGCTGCGTTGTACGCAGGCCACAGACCATGATTTAGCTAGGTACACCGCCGCGGTGTACGCAGGCCAAAGTCAATAGTTTCGCTAGGTACACCACCGCGGTGTACGTAGTGCTGGCCAACTTTTACTGAATTGAGTGTTGGAATTCATTTGAAGTTCAACAAGATGGAACACGCCATGGCCTCTTTCCTATCCACTAGTGTGCTTTCCAGTGGTGCTTACTCTAATGACTTTAGCAACAAAGTACACATTTTTAGAGAGTACTTTTTATGTCATGTTGAGTGAAAATTATCACATTTGACCATGAACTTGGTAAAAAAATTATTGGACTGCCAAAGTAACTGCTCATTGGATGCATTTTACCAACGTTTTGAATTTGGGATCGGTGTTGACTAGTGATAGTGTTTTGAATTTTAGACCAGCGTTCTAAGGAGGGCCGATCCATACTATTTCAGGTTCAGCATAATAATAATAATAAAAAAGTAAAAATTAAAACTGGGTAAAAGTAAAATGTAATCAATGTTTATTAGAATTAGTCTAAGTCTAAGTAGATAACTGAATCATTGCAAGTATACAAAACTAAAATAGCTAAATTCCAATAAGCAATAGTTGGCAATAGGTTTGATTCGTTATCAAGTAGCTCAATAAAAAAAAATAGAGAGAAAATACTATTTTTCGTTGAAGTCGACTTCGTCTTAGTTATTGTTAGTTTATTAGTATTAGTATTTTATTAGTCCTCAGTCTTCATTCGTGGTAGCGTGGTTTGCATTTCGAAAGGCATTAAAGATTTATAGCCAAATTTTTCACTGTAGAGCTGATAAGTGAAATCGGCTCATACCTCAAAATAAGTTGTGAAATCCAGCTCACAATTAGAATTGGTGGTGTTATTATGTCTTTGTTTAGTCTTGGCATGCTAATTGTCACGAACACCAATGCTTTATTTAACATTATGCCAAATTTTTGTGAATTTGAAATAAAAGCATTTTCTAAGATACGAAAATTAATAGAAATCTAAAGTAGTTTTAATATTTTAAACATTTATTAGCTTAAACTTTTTTTAAGCGTATATTTATTTACATTAAGTACAATTTTAATTTGATACAATTTTAATTTTGTATATAATAATTATATTGATTTTTTTTTAAAACAAGGCCAATCTGGCTTGTCTATGTCGGAAGTACGAAAGAGACGCTACTCTCTTTTCCAAATATCAGCTGTTTCTAGTTTGTAGTCTGAAATATAGTACGACAGCGAAACTGAAATTTTTAGAATAAATATAGGCTCCTAAATATAATTAATTTCAAAATGTCAATTATTTTAGTTTTCCTCATTTCAGTTTTATTTATGCCAGTATGTGCAAAAGTTGTTGCAAGTTATGTCTTGCCTCATGGAGGCATTGCACTCGATCCTACTCATTTTAATTCTACAAATGCGACAGCAAAACAGCAAGCATGGGAGATACATAAAGCTTGTGAATTAGTTGGAGTTGAAATTACCATGCTGAAACCCGACGTTGTGTTGCTAAGTACTCCACATGGTATATCAGACCTTAAAAATTTTGTCCTTTATCTAAATCCTAAAGCTGAAGGTTTTGCAGACACTGATAATTGCAAATGTCCACTCTGTTGCTATTCTACGTTAGTTGATTTAGATGTAGATTTGTCAGAGGAAATCATCCAGTCAGAGGGGTTTACAAAAAATATATCAGGCCTGAGTGGCTATGGTCCACCTGGACAAAGTGATGAAGCATTTCCTCTAAGGTATTACAAGTTTAAGATACAACTTGGTTAAATAGAAATGTGGGTAACGGTAAATGTAGGCGTAAGCTATCTGACTCCACCCTGTTCCCCTTGTTAGCTACTAAATATTACAACATGGCCACCATCTGTATTACCATGGCAACAGAGATGTCAAAAATGCAGTACCCAACACTTGGAAGAAAGAGGGAGGGAAAAGGAGACCGTGTGTTACAGTAAAATAAAATAAAAATTAAGGAAATGATTTAAATTCAAAATAAAAAAATTAGCAATACATTTTGTCCATGGCGAACATAGAAGCTTTATTGTATCTCTCTAGATGAGCGGTAAGAAGTGTCAACCACCTGCAGTCGCCTCCTTTCCCGGCATAATTTCAGCCAGTAAATTAATTTCATGACGAACTTAGCAACTTTATTGCATCCCTCTAGATATGGGGTTGCTCCCTTACCTAAACAAAAACATGCATGAAATGCATGCTACATTTACAGATGATCAGAACATACAAAAATAGCCTTGTTTTGAAATATTATAATGAACTACACTATGGAATATTAATTTTAAATGTCATTAATCAAAAAACATTCCTTTAGCATATTAATATAAAAAAAAGAAAAATTTACTCTTAACAAGGGGAGTTCATTTATACATTTAGGGCGAGTTATGAAGAATAAATTGACCAAAATGTGTAATGTTGCCATTGGACTATATTGTGCAGGCATTATTTTTTAGCATAAGATTTTTTAAATTAGGAAAAAGAAAGGACAGATGTGCAGCAAGCTTTCCATGTAATTTGTCTAGACCTAAAGCCTTTGCTTTATTTACTTGTTCTAATATCACCAAGTCCAGTTCATACAAAAATAATCTTGATTGATATTATTGCACAGTGGTAATTGCAATTGTTAAATGAATTCCTCATAACATCACAATCATTTCTAATATGATGACAGAACAACAGTAAATTTCTTTTGAGGCATTCATAAATTTGTAAATCTTCTTCTGGGCACCAAATTATATGGTTCCCAACTTGTGCTTTCTGACCCTAAAATTACTCTTAAACACCATTAAATTGTAAAATTTAGGGTAGGCAAAAGGGGCCCCCAAATAGAAAATAATTTTTAAAAAAGTATCTATTTTATTATTTAATGACATTTTTTATAATTTAATGGTAAATGAAATAAAGACCAATTTAAAATTCTATTTTTTTAATTATTTTGAAGCTTCTGAACATTTGAAATCAAGTTTTCTAGTTACAATTACTGAAATTACTCTAATATACTTAATGACCCGTACACTTGTATTGTATATTATTTTAAATTCTTTTTGATTTCATTGCAAACTTTTAGCTGCATACTTTCATTGTTGAATCCATTATATTTCTTACACAAAAGCATTGTCTTTGTAAATTTGTTTCATTTTACCAGATGGGGTGAAGTGATCCCTTTTCATTTCCTTCAAGGATTAACCAACATGAAAGCCGTGATTCTTTCTCAACCCAGTCGTAGATATTCACAAGACATTGCAATGATTCCTGAACTGTTAACTTTGGGTAAGCGGTAACTGCCATCTAAATTTTATTGATTAATTTAAGAGGTTACTTTTTTTTTAAATCAGTAGCTTTGTTTTTAAGATTTACTACTTACCTTACACAAAATTTTGAAGTTTAAAAAAAAAAAAGAAATTTTTCATTAAATAGTTGAAGTTTTAAAATTAAATGTAAATCAACTTCAGTTTATAAATTTGTTGTATTTTTGGTGCTGTGTACATTTGTCTGCAATGGAAAGCTTGATATTAGGTTACCTTTCACTGGTGTAACTCTTTCCCTTAAATGTGTTTTTTGTCAAAAGGTTCATCATTATACTCAATCTTAGAGAGATCCCCCAAAAGGATTGTTGTCATTATCAGTGCAGATTTGGCTCATACCCACGATGCTAGTGGGCCGTACGGCTACTCTAACACTTCAGAACCATTTGATGAGGTTAAATTCATTTTATTTTATTTGACATTGTGGGTTTTGTTAACTAATTATAAAAAGTGTTGGACTGCAATAAAGCTTTAAAATATATTAAAAAGACACAAACAAATTGTGTCAAAGAACAATATAAGTTACGCTTTAATAATAATTATACATTATACACAAGTAAAAATTTCGGCACATGCCTTCATCAGTACAAACAAACAAAACACATTTAAATAAATATAAATAAGCTTTTTTAACTGGTCATGCAATGTTATTAGGCTGGTTAAATTTGACTGGAAGTCTAAAAATTTGATAGCTAATTTTTTTTTTTTTTTTCTTTTCCCTTCTGTTTTTTACTACTGCTTAAGATTTGAGCAAAACAATCTATTTAATGTTGTAATTTTAACTTTATTAATCCTTTGATACTACATTGTCTCTGGTCATGCAATGTTATTAGGCTGGTTAAATTTGACTGGAAGTCTAAAAATTTGATAGCTAATTTTTTTTTTTTTTTTCTTTTCACTTCTGTTTTTTACTACTGCTTAAGATTTGAGCAAAACAATCTATTTAATGTTGTAATATTAACTTGATTAATCCTTTGATACTACATTGTCACTGTATTAAAAATGTATAATTCAGTGATTATTAATAAATATGATAACATTAAAACATGCACATTGCATTAGTTTAATGACATTTCATTAACATTAAATCTTGTGTATAATATATGTGAAACATGTAGATATTCCAAGAAGATCGTCGCAAGCTAACAAAATTACATTATTAAAAAATGTGTATGTATTTATTTACCTACATTAACATATATTAGGCATTCAGGGGTACATAACAAATTATTAGTTGTTGGTGCCTCTGATTAATACAGGCCTGTGGTCAATGGGCCTCACAGCTGGACTCTGATGCCTTGTTGGTTACAGCAGCTTCTTATGTTGACCAGGCCCTTTCATGTGGTTATACTGGACTGGTGCTTCTTCATGGACTCATGCAGGTACTTTATGTTGGTTCACTTGTTTGATCACATGTCTGATTAGCTGTAGCATTCATTACTACCTAATTTATTACAGTATGTACGATTTTGCAGTGACTGTGAAAGTTATGAAAATTAGTCCAAGTAATGTACAGAAGGCACAGTGATTCTGTTATTGGTTGATGGTATAAAATTCTGGAATAACAGAAAATTGCTATGTATATACCTGACCAAATCCTGTTAACAGTCAGATCAAAGTTATACATTTTTACAAAATGTTATTAATATTATGTATGATTACATATTTTAAATGACTCCCCAATGACGCCCTTGTCGTTTCTTACCCAGGCAGGTGACCTGAAGTCGTGGAGTCCTAAGCTGTTAGTTAATCATCATCCAAGCTACTATGGCATGATGGTGGCTGCCTTCCATAGGGGAAATGAACCATCAGTTACAGTTTTTTAATACAGGTGCATTATTCCATGTGGAATTTCTACTGTCAAATAATATGTTTCATGGTGATCATTTAGTTGATTTATTTTTTATTAACTTAAAAAGTAATGAAACAATGTCTTTTATTAATAAAGGGATATTATTAATATACAAATTTCCCTTTAAACTGATTTATTTTTAAAATTAACAACATACTTTGAAAAAATGTTATTGTTATCAAGGACAAAAAAACCTTATAAAGATACAATCTCAGTTTATCTTTTGTCTGCTTTTCATAAGGTAACATGTTTTCAGGCTTCAGTCTCACTAAAGATATTTCAGGTACCTCATGGTTTTGTCAGGGAAGCTGAAAAAGGAGCCAATGCTGATGAGAATTCCCCAACACAACACTGAGCCGTGATTTACGAGCAGTTATTACCAACAGAAAATTCCATTCTTGATGAAAAGGAGGCTGTTCTGGAAACTTTTGTCTCTAACACTGATGTTACTAAGTGTTACCAGGAAGCAGCAGAAGATTAAAAAAAAACAGAATCACTGATGGTGATTGAATGAATTTTTATAAAAGAAGAATGGTATGTGATTTTCAAACTTAAGTGTTTCTATTTGCATGATCTGTGCAGTGCAGGATTTAACTATCAGCCAAATAAGCTACAGCTTTGGACCTCACAATCTGCCGGCTGTATATATAAAAAAAAATTCTTTGACCAGCAAATGTAATTTAATATGGTAGGGTACTCTGGACTTTGTATAGCTTAGGGCCTCAGTACGTGTAAGTCCGGCCCTGGATCTGTGTTTGAATATCAATTTTTCAATGACCTCTTCTGTGATAAAATGAAGTTTGCAACTAGTGTATTGTTTTAAATAGAACTATTTCTCATGCCAGCCATTGAGAAACCAATCAAATGATTTTTTTTTTTTATCTACTCTCTATTTCTGATGCCACCATTGAAAAATAATCAGTTTAAAAGGATTTTTATAATTGTTTTCTCCAACAAAAAAAAAAAGTTAAATGCTAAATTTCAGAGATAACTTAACTTAAAATTGAACATAAATAATGTACAATAACATGTACATATAAATATATTTCTGTACATGTGAGAGGATAATATCAAACTTTTCAAAAAAAATTATAGAAATAATTAATTTTCTATGATTGTTAAAAATTAGATTTCAATAGCTTAAGCAAGAATTTAATTAAATATCAATTTTTTCTCTCTCTGTTAAAAGGGTACCAACTAAAATAAACTCAGTTGCAGCTTTTGTTAATGATGAATGAAAGTGACATTTATACATGAGGAAAAATTGAATCACTTCTTAATACCGGTACAGAAATTTTAGTTCCTTACATTTGTTTCATTGTTATTGCGCTTCAACCTTAACAAGATTTTTTATACCGTTTTTTGTTTGTTGTTTTTTTTAAATTGTTTTTTTTTTTTTAAATTGGTTTTTCTTTTAATTTTTTTTTTTTTTTTTTTTTTTTTTCTCTAAATTTTTTTTTTTTTTGTTTTTTTTTTTTTTTTTTTTTTTATTATTTTTTTTTTTGGTTTTTTTTTTTTTTTTTTTTTTTTTTTTTTTTTTTTTTTTTTTTATTTTTTTTTTTTTTTTTTAATTTGTTTTTTTTTTTATTTTTTTTTTTTTTTTTTTTAAATTTCACCAAAATGTTTTTGCTTCTGCATTTATTATATAATTTTTTATTCAACATTCTTTTGTCCGGATATTTTCTTACACTTAATCTAACCAGATATTAGTGATTATTTCTGCAAATATGTTTAATGTCATAAGTATACCTGTCATCTCACTAAGTTAAAGCAAATTTAGTAATGTTAACAGGTAATCATACTTTTCTGCATTAATTCTCTATTGAAATTAATTAATCACTCTCATATGATTATTACCATTCCAGTATTGTGTTGATTTGTACTTTTATAACCTTTTTACATTTTATTTAATTTTTAAAAAAAATGTTCCACATTGTCCAAAAAGTTTTCTAAAAATGCTTTTATCACTGTATCCACTTTTTTTCTTGTATTTGTTCAGCATTTTGTGTTTATATTGAACATGAAACTACATGGAATAAATAAAATTGTAAGTATTATAAGTAGTTCTAATTCCAGAAGCAGTGGAAGGGGAGTTAGATAGGATTTCATAAAATACAAATTACCGTTTTATTGAGTGACATCCCTTTGCCCTAGCACGTCACTAAAGCTCCACGTTCACAACATCTCCCACGAAAAATTGTTACTTAAAAACTTTTCAGCAACAACCGTGACGTGTAGTTAGTGTCAGAATGAGGTGGAATAGGCAGTGTAGCGATCAGCAGAACTGTTTATTGTCATGGATCACACCATGCAGTATCATCAGTGATCCATTACTGGTTTGAATGCTGGGATACCTTCTAGAAATGCACACCAGGCACTAGCAACGCCCCAACATCAGTTTAATGATTAATGTGTAAACATTACATAATGAACATAAACTTACCCTTATGAGATAAACAAACACATACATTGGTGATATTTTTTATTATTATTATAGAACATTTACTTTGTGTACACACACGAATGAGACCAGGTATACACACAACCCTACATTTTTTATTACTAATGTACAAAAAGACGTGGAATTATGTTTCTAAGTGTTTGGGTTTATGCACATTCTTATGCGAGGGTCATTCACTTACATATTATTGAATAAGAAAAGAAAGATATAGTAATATGTAAATGCACAGTACCAGGCATGGCTGGGTTTAATGGAAGAAAAGCAATGGCATGCACAGTACCAGGCATGGCTGGGTTTAATGGAAGAAAAGCAATGGCACACCCAGAGAATAAATTTATTATAAAACTAATCAAATAAAATGAATGTTTCATCAATACCAACAATCAAAGAAATAGATATCCCGTGATACATTGGTATGGGTTGGATTGGATTCATACTGGCTCATCACTATGGGCGAACAGCCAAGTGAGTCGGACTGAGCACATCGGTTATTCCTCGGCATGTGAAAGCCCCTCAGATAAAAAAAAAAAAAATGTAGCTCAGACAATGATGGGAAAACGGCCAACGTGGTGTGGGATACTTGAGCTGTGTATGCTATCTCGGTAATCTCCTCATACACCCACGCTCTCACATATACGCACGCAATGCACTCAATCCTAAACGCACTCACACGCACCTACGTGCATGCATTCACATACACAAAATACTCCAAACAAAAAAATTCTAGTTTCCATGCATTCATACTGTTATGTCTGGTCCTACAAGGTCAAGGTTGTCTTAGCCAAGTTTAGTGATGTGCAAATTATTCTGATTCTTTTTCGGGCTGTACATTCCAACTGGTGAACTGGTTAGTTGCCCCTGTCGTTGGTTAGGTGCCCCTATCGTTGGTTAGGTGCCCCTGTCGTTGGTTAGGTGCCCCTGACGTTGAACTCCTATTGGTGAAGCCCCGTATTAGGTGAACTTGGTTAGAAGCCCCTGTCGTTGAACTCCTATTGGTGAAGCCCCGTATTAGGTGAACTTGGTTAGAAGCCCCTGTCGTTGAACTCCTATTGTTGAAGCCCCGTATTAGGTGAACATGGATCTAATAATGCGCCTGTCGTTGAACCCCTGGATTAGGTGAACATGCCTCTAATGAGGCGCCTGTCATTGAACTCCTGGATTAGGCGAACATGGATCTTTTGAGGTGCCTATCGTTTGACTCCTGGATTTGGCGAGTATGGATCTAATGAGGCGCCTGTCATTGAACCCCTGGATTAGGCGAACATGGATCTTTTGAGGCGCATATCGTTTTGACTCCTGGATTTGGCGAGTATGGATCTAATGAGGCGCCTGTCATTGGACCCCTGGATTAAACGAACATGGATCTAATAAGGCGCCTGTCGTTGAACCCCTGGATTAGGTGAACATGGATCTAATGAGGCGCCTCACGCTGAAATCCAGAAACAATTCTCTCTCCAGATCCAAGCCGCTGACGGTGGACAGCACCGGAAGTAAGAGAAGCAGCTTACCAAACCGCGTTGTATGCTGGGTGCACGAGCTGCAACTACAGCCGTTCGAGGGCAGCTGGTGGGGGCTGGGATGGTGGTGATGGTGGCCACCGGAGGTGCCGGTCACGGGATGGGCGTGGTGGAAGATGGGATGTTGGTTGTAGCTGCAGTAGTGGGCGAGGGCAAGTTGAGCCTGGTCCTGAAGGAGTTCAATACGTCTAGGCTCCAGCAGGCGCTCTCTCTGATCTGTGAGAACATGGCGGGGGAAACACATCAGTCAATGTGGGAATAGAGAGGGTGGGAGAATGAAGATATTCATTGGAGAACTGAGCTTGTCATAAGATGAAAGTAGTGCCATTATAATGGTTGACTGTTATTACAGTAAACATATAAAAATTTTCAATACTGTCACTATAATGTAGAAGTGTTTTCAGTGATAGGAAAACATAATTGCCTGGGTATAAACACTGTCACTGGATTAGAAAGAGAAGCCAGAACTGCCATAAAATATAGAATAGAATTTTCAATAAAACAAAGTGCAGTCGTTTGAATGTCGAAATAATTTTAACAAAGTAAAGTAAACTATTTCATTACGTTGTTGTGTATAGTGGACTAATACGTGTCCCTAGCGTGTCTTCAACAGACAATGTGCAGTGCAAGGGGAGACTGAGTACTTGGGTCACATGACTGGACGTTTTCAACATTCAAGTCACCCGCAAAAATTGAAGGACAATACAAAGCAATGAAGGAGGGGGGGGGGGGTGGGGGGGGGGTAGAGGCCGACCGAATTTCGGCTTCGGTTTCGGCGCCGAAAGGGACCATTTTACCACTTTCGGCCAAGTTTCGGTTTCGGTCGAAACTGGAAAGTTAACTTTCGGCTTAATTTCGGTTTCGGCCGAAAGAGAAAAGTTAACTTTCGGTTTTTCTTCGGTTTCGGCCGAAATTGACTTTGACTTTCGGCCATCCGGCCGAAAGTTACTCAGGTTTTCAGTCATTTAATACTAAGCGAAAGCGATATTTAACAAAAAACTAAACGACATTTAAGAACAAATTAAGCGATCTTTGAGAACAAACTAAATGATATTTAACAACAAACTAAACGACATTTATGAACAAACTTAACGATCTTTAAAACAAACTCAGCGATCTTTAAGAACTATCTAAGCGATCTTTAATAACAAACTAAACGATCTTAAAGAACAAACTAAACGATTTTTAAGACCGAACTAAATGATCTTTAAGAACAAAACAAATGATCTTTAATGATTTATAAGAATAAACTAAGCGATCTTTAACAGAAGACTAAATGTTCTTTAAAAACAAACTGACAGATCTTTAAGAACAAACTAAGGGATCTTTATGAAAAAACTAAGCGAATTTACAACAAACTAAACGATCTTTATGAACAAACTAAACGATCTTTAAGAACAAATAAAGCGATCATTAACAAAAACTAGACGATCTTTAACAACAAACTAATGCGATCTTTAAGAACAAACTAAACGATCTTTAACAACATACCAGGCGATCTTTATGAACAAACTAAAGGACCTTTGACGACAAACTAAACGATCTTTAACGACAAACTAAACGATCTTTAACAACAAACTAAACAATCTTTAACAACAAACTAAACGATCTTTTACAACAAACTAAACGATCTTTAACAACAAACTAAACGATCTTTAACAACAAACTAAACGATCTTTAACAACAAACTAAACGATCTTTAACAACAAACTAAACGATCTTTAAGAACAAACTAAACGATCTTTAACAACAAACTAAACGATCTTTAACAACAAACTAAACGATCTTTAAGAACAAACTAAACGATCTTTAACAACAAACTAAACGATCTTTAAGAACAAACTAAACAATCTTTAACAACAAACTAAACGATCTTTAACAACAAACTAAGCGATCTTTAACAACAAACTAAGCGATCTTTAAGAACAAATTAAGTGATATTTTACAACCACATTTTTTAGAGACCCGCTTTCAAAAAAATAATATTTTGCATTAATTTCCCCTCCTCCCCCCCCCACCCCCTCAATTTCTGCCAAATTTTCTCCTACAATACAAATTTGAAAAAAAAAAATGTGAATCAATTTAAATTAGTTTTATATCAAAATGGTAAAATACAAAGTATTCATTAGATCAAGGGTATCAAACTCAAATTATGGGGGGGGGGGGGGCGCAGGAGGTAGTGTCTGAATGAGAGTGGGCCGCATCAAGTAATCCACAAAAAAGCGATTACAACTGTTACAGCTGGTCAACCTTTATAAATAACAAAAAAATCATTAAGGGTTCTCAAGGACTAGGATTCACTTTCATCCACCTACTCACTGTTGCCAGAGAGCTGGCATACAAATATATAGAGACATTTAAAAAAAAAATCAGAATTAGATTAGTCGGTGAGATTCGACTGAAACCGTCGCGGAGAGTCACGTTATATATATGAGAATGGGGGAAACGGGCCGGCGAATTTACACTAAACTTTTCTGTCATGTAGCGGACCGCAAAATATCGTCTTGCGGGTCACAAATGGCTCGCTGGCCGCGAGTTTGAGAACCCTAAATTAGATTTTTATTTATTAATATTTACGATTATCTCATTTTTATAAAAAGAATGTAAATATTTATATTTTCCCACATCATTTTCGATGTAAGCAGAATGTAGGCGGGAAAAAATTTCAAAATATCTTAATATTTCATTTTCGGTTTCGGCTTCGGTTTCGGCCGAAATTCATTTTTAACTTTCGGCTTTTCTTCGGTTTCGGCCGAAAGTCATTTTTAAACTTTCGGCCTTTTTTCGGTTTCGGCGGAAAGTCATTTTAAACTTTCGGCCTATTTTCGGCTTCGGCCGAAATCAGAAAATCACTTTCGGTCGGTCTCTAGAGGGGGGCGCAATTTTACTTTGGATACAAAACGCTTTTTGTGTCCTGTGTTGGATTTTCACTTACCGCAACGCAAGAGAGCTATCGACTCCAGGAACGGCAACTCGGTTAGATCGGCCTGCACAGCTTGACACGCAGTTATCACCATTTGAAGATCTTCGTTTCCCCGTGTCTTGGCGTTGACAATGGATTCTTTCTGTCGTAGACGTCAAGAATTCGGTGATGAAAAACGAAATCCTTCATTTGTATTGGGCAAAATACGACAAAACAAATATATAAATATATATATATATATATATAATTTTTTTTTTTAAGGAACCTTGATTGCTTCGAGGACATTTCAAAAAGCTAAGTCAAGGATTGACCCATTGGGCGAGTTCTGGTAAAATCGAGCTCTGATGTTAGGGTCCAGGTCCGTGGCAAGCAAAAGCTGCGCCCAGCCCAAAACATTTTATATTTAGCCCAGCTTTGAAAAGGTATACAGTAATACCTCAAATATCAGGGGACTACGTTCAGAGACAACCCACCCCCACCCCCCCCCCACCCCGTGAAATGCGGAAATACAGCGAAGGTGGATTTACGTATATTTAAAAGGTTAATTAACCATTCACAGTCTCTTATAAATTCTATTTCCTTTTCATATTCTTTTCAAAAGTTTTAATTACAGTTATATATTTATTAACATCTCTAGAATAGGCTGATTTTCCCCCACAAAAATGTAAAGTAATAAATACATAATAAAGTGCGTATACCGCATACCGCCAAAATCCCCCCGAAAATAGCGAAAAATCAAATCCAGTGTACGTGAGAAAACCTTGAAGGAGTGAGAACGAGAAATGCGAAGTAGCGTGGTAGGACTTTATAATTATTTTTTCATTTACATTATATTTCATTGGCATTAACCATAACACCTTTGACACATTATAATTGGTCCTGCTTTCCCACGTTCCTGAAAGTGGCAAAAAGAATTTGGACTCTTTGAGCAGTACGTGGCTATAACAGAAAAAGATGTCCCTTGCTAAGCCGTCATCATTTATTCCCCTTGCTAAAGTGTCCTAATTTCTTCCCCTTGCTAAACTGTCCTCATTTCTTCCCCTTGCTAAACTGTCCTCATTTCTTCCCCTTGCTAAACTATCCTCATTTCTTCCCCTTGCTAAACTGTCCTCATTTATTCCCCTTGCTAAACTGTCCTAATTTCTTCCCCTTGCTAAACTGTCCTCATTTATTCCCCTTGCTAAACTGTCCTCATTTCTTCCCCTTGCTAAACTGTCCTCATTTCTTCCCCTTGCTAAACTATCCTCATTTCTTCCCCTTGCTAAACTGTCCTCATTTCTTCCCCTTGCTAAACTGTCCTCATTTCTTCCCCTTGCTAAACTGTCCTCATTTATTCCCCTTGCTAAACTGTCCTCATTTATTCCTTTCTTCACGTTTTGCCATCACGGCTGCCTAATAAAGATACAACATGTATTTATTTATGTTTAAACACCCCACCCCAGGACTGATATTTAGAGGCTCCCATTTTAGTTAATTTCTATTGAAAGAATTAATATCATGCTTTAGTTAGAATCTGTACAGGAATGTAGAGCCACCACTGCATTAATTGGGAGGGGGAGGGGGGAATCTTCACCCGCTTGAAAATTTGAACTCCATAGGACACATCCGTTTAACAATCTTGATTTAACGACAAAAATGGATCACACTAATTATTTCTTATTACACTATCATTCTTTCGGAGCTGTTTGTCGAGTTTCCGCCAAAGCGATCTGTACTGCTTTCGTTGATCAGCCAAGAATAACCCCCCCCCCCCCCCCCCCCCCCNCCCCTAAAAAATGGAACCTCGAAAATCCCTTTTCTCACACCCTAAGTAACGAGATCCCCGCTTAACTGTCCCCCTCCCCCCCCCCCCCCCCCCTCAAACCACCCATTTCCCATGGTCTGGCTTGGCCCATAACGCCATAACTCAATCGATGCCTACCTTCGAGTTGCTTTTCTCTCGTTGTTTATCGATCACCTTGGAGACGTCCACCGGCCAATAAGCAGCCGCCAGGACGAAGAGCTCCGCCCACCTCAGCTCCAAGAGAACTAATTGATCATGCGGATGGAGGAGCCGGAAGAGATGGTTGTACTGCGCTCGGCGGAGGGATGCGAATAGAACTTGTTGGACGATAGACTTGAAGAACTGATCTGGGTCGCCCGGGTCAGACACATCTGTGAGGATTAGATTGACAGGGGTCAAGTGAATGTACATAAGCGGGGTTGCTGCCTGCACGACAAGATGTCAACACAGTTAAATCTACAGCACGCGATCTAGAAGTGGAAGTTATCAAGGTGGCTTATCAGTGGCGTAACTAACAAGGGGCGTGGGGGGGGGATAAACATTTAGCTCAACCAATTTGAAAGATCTAATGCACTATTTGGACTCAGGAGATCTTGTGCAGTAGTAGTTGTTGTTTGGTCGTCCTCCACACGCTAAGATGACCAGTGCTATTTTCGACGGTGATATCGCAGGTGCCTGGCCACTTGCCAGTTGGGTTTGTTGGTTTGTTTGTTGTTGTTTTTTTGTTGTTGTTTTTGTGTGTGTGTGTGTGTGCCTGGAAAATTTCCCGCGCGAAGGATCTCGGGTTATAGATACCATGAATTGGAGTTGAGTCTGCTTTTCCTTGCAGTGCGCTTTATTTTTGGAGGCGTTTACCCTCTGAGTGAGCCAGTCTCTCCAGCTTGAATGATACAACGGGGAGACTACCTCTCCAGCTTGAATGATACAACGGGGAGACTACCTCTCCAGCTTGAATGATACAACGGGGAGACTACCTCTCCAGCTTGAATGATACAACAGGGAGACTACCTCTCCAGCTTGAATGATACAACAGGGACACTACCTCTCCACCTTGAATGATACAACGGGGACACTACCTCTCCAGCTTGAATGATACAACAGGGAGACTACCTCTCCACCTTGAATGATACAACAGAGAGACTACCTCTCCAGCTTGAATGATACAACAGGGAGACTACCTCTCCAGCTTGAATGATACAACAGGGAGACTACCTCTCCAGCTTGAATGATACAACAGGGAGACTACCTCTCCAGCTTGAATGATACAACAGGGAGACTACCTCTCCAGCTTGTAAGATCCATAGAAAGTGTTTCCCATAAACTTAGGGAGGTGTCCAGGGGTTTGAGTGAAGCTTTTGGAAATCTCTGACACGTTTTTTTCTCTTCTGCCCACCATCTAAAATTTCACCGAACATTAATTGTTTAGGAAGTCTGCTATCTGGCATTCTCGCAACATGCCGTGTCCACCTGGCATGTCCTTATGTAGTAACATAAACTTAGATATCGTTTTACAGCCGTAGACTTAAGGATATCTTATGTCTTATGCAGTAACACAGCCTTAGGATTTCCCGTGTTTACTCATGCTGGAAAATTTAATTTCTGCCAGTCAAATCTGCTGTCTTTTATACTTCTATCGCTGTGCATAAGATTGTCATCTAAGTTTCTGATGCTGTCACATAAATTTCAGAAGCTGCCACATACGTTTCTGGATACATTCCTAGTGTTGTCACATATATGTATGATGTTTCACAGACATTTCTGATGTTGTCTAAGACATTTCTGATGTTGTCACAGACATTGCTGATGTTGTCACAGACATTTCTGATGTTGTCACAGACATTGCTGATGTTGTCACAGACATTTCTGATGGTGTCACAGACATTGCTGATGTTGTCACAGACATTTCTGATTTTGTCACAGACATTTCTGATGTTGTCACAGACATTTCTGATGTTGTCACAGACATTTCTGATGTTGTCACAGACATTTCTGATGTTGTCACAGACATTTCTGATGTTGTCACAGACATTGCTGATGTTGTCACAGACATTTCTGATGTTGTCACAGACATTGCTGATGTTGTCACCGACATTTCTGATGGTGTCACAGACATTTCTGATGTTGTCACAGACATTTCTGATGTTGCCACAGACATTTCTGATGTTGTCTCTTGAAATATGACCCATTTCCATGCTTGGGTTTTTAATGAGAAGTAATGCGCCCTGGTCACGTGATGAAGTAAAACTCTCAGCTAAAGAAGCTGCAAGTGTCTTCACTAAAATGTCATTGATTCCACCGCGAGTCCAAATGTCACCGGCTTACATCGACCTCAAGGCCAACTGTAGGAATGACCACTCCAGTCAAACTGCTCATGTCCGATATTCAAATGTGACTTAACTGGTCGTTCAATCGACTGGTCGTTCAATCGACTGGTCAGCTTGGTGGACTTGTTGACTCTCGCACTAATGCTAGGGGTTGGAAGCACAGAGCTACATCTTTAATTGGACAACTTCTATAGGACCAGTAGCGTACCTTGAATAAATAATACCCGGCCGGGGGGGGGGGGACTATAAAAAGTGCGCCCCTTGCACACACTCTCACTCTTTGAATAATGAAATGTGCAAAGTCATATTTATATAATTCATATTTCTGTAAGTCATATTTCTATATATTAATATTTTTAGTCATATTTCAATATAGTCATATTTCTGTAAAGTGTTATTTCTATCTATAAATCATAATTCTTTAAATCATATTTATTATAGGTCATATTTCAATAAGTCATATTTCTTTAAGTCATATTTATTATAGTTCATATTTTGATAGATCATATTATCATAATAAAGTCTCATTATTATATGTCAGATATCTTTAAGTCCTGTTTCTATAAATCAAATTTATTATAAGTCATTTTTCTATAAGTCCTATTGCCATGAAGTCATATTTATTATAAATTCTATAATTCATATTTCTATATAGACATATTTTTATAGTCATATTTCAATATAGTGATATTACTATAAAGGGATATTTCTATCTATAAGTCATATTTCTATAAGTCATATTTATTATACGTCATATTTCTATAAGTCATATTTATTATAAGTCAAATTTCTATAATTCATATTTCTTTAAGTCATATTGCTATAAAGCCATTTTTGATAAGTCATATTTCTATCAGTCATATTTCTATAAGTCAGATATTTCTACAAGCTCATCCGTTACTTACGTGTTATCTCGGTGGTCGTGACAGGAAGTTTGATGACGTCACTGGTAAGGTCACCGAGGAGGATACCGGGGAAGGTCGCCGCAGGTTGCCATGGCAACAAGCCGTGCGGTCTGGGCGGCACCGGTCTAAAGGCACTTAAATAGGACCCCCATGTCAGGGGCGATGTCATGGGGTGTCCGAGATACGGCCTGATGTCCAGGGGCGGAAAGGGTGAGACGACTGTCGAGGTGGTGGCAGGGGGTGCCTCCATGTGGAGGTTTCGTCTCGCCGCTGAGTTCTTCTTGGTCCCTTTATTCTTACGTGGTCCTCGCTCCTCTTGTACAGCTGTCAGGGGGTGAAAAGAGCAAACAAGGGGGTGAATCGAGCAAACAATGTGGTGAATAGAATAAACAAGGGGCTGAATAGAACAAACAAGGGATGAATAGAGCAAACAAGGGGTGCAAAGAGCAAACAAGGGGGTGAATAGAGCAAACAAGGTGGTGAATAGAATACACAAGGGGCTGAATAGAACAAACAAGGAGGTGAATATAGCAAACAAAGGGTGAATAGAACAAACAAGGGGGTGAAAAGAGCAAACAAGGGGGTGAATATAGCAAACAAGGGGGTGAATAGAACAAACAAGGGGGTGAATAGAGCAAACACGGGGGTGAATAGAGCAAACAAGGGGGTGAATAGAACAAACAAGGGGGTGAATAGAGCAAACACGGGGGTGAATGGAGCAAACAAGGGGGTGAATAGAGCAAACAAGGGCTGAATAGAGCAAACAAGGGGGTGAAGAGAACAAACAAGGGGCTGAATAGAACAAACAAGGGGGTGACTAGAGCAAACAAGGGGGTGAATAGAACAAAAAAGGGAGTGAATAGAACAAACAATTGAATAGAGCAAACAAGGGGGTGAATAGAACAAACAAGGGGATGAATAGAACAAACAAGGGGGTGAATAGAGCAAACACGGGGGTGAATAGAACAAACAAGGGGGTGAATAGAACAAACAAGGGGGTGAATAGAGCAAACAAGGGGGTGAATAGAGCAAACAAGGGCTGAATAGAGCAAACAAGGGGGTGATGGATAAATTAAGCAATCGAAAGATGTGATGTTTAACCCCACCCCCTTCCTTTTATCTACCTCCTATTGTAGCATAGGAACATCATTGTAAATAAAAGTGTTTGATGGTAAAACTCGTCAATTTTGCAATTGTTTAAAAATTGAGCCATCCCGAGATACCCGAATTTCCACATCAGAATGGACACTTACGAGACACTCTAACATTATTACAGACACTTACGAGACACTCTTACATTATTACAGACACTAAGGAGACACCCTCACATCAGGACATACACCCAGAAGCACACAACTTTTGAAGTGAAACTAAACTGGGATTGATCCAAGTCAAACTATTTCCCTATGTGAAGTTTCTATGACATAATGTGTACATCATATGTCGTAGGAGAAATGTCAACAATGAGGAGACGTCCATATAATATGTATAGAACCCAAGCAGAGATGGTACAATACTATGTAATGGACCTCAAGCAGAGGTGGTCCAGCAAATTAACGCAATAAAGTAGATCACCATTAAAAGTCTTTTTATTTTTATTTTATGAGCCATCAATTTGAAACATTGACAGATCGTTCAGGCGAATGTAAAGTTTGATGGACTCATTGAATCTCTTACTACTGCAGCGATGTCCTCTCACTTACCTAAAATTAGACTGAAGAAAAGAGACCTTTTTGGTGTGTTTTTGTTTGACAATTACAAGACTAAATCCGGTGACAGTCAGGAATGGATAACAGCAGTCGTTCAAGTCCTTCACCCGAGCCCGAGCGTCACCTTACCAGCGGAACAAATGCATTGTCTATGGTTGACCTCAGAAGTGCTTATAAACAGATGTGCATTCGACGTCAGAGTCTATGACCTAAACTTCGAGTAGATCTTTCAGCGTAAGTTAGAGCTGGAAGTGAGATTTTATGAATTGTGGGAAATGCAAAATTAATCGTGTCCAAATTGTGCCACATGCTGTCATTTACGGTCACATACTGTCACTTTTGTGATGAAATCAGGAGTCAGGTATTATGTGTGGCAGGGGTTGTGATATGAATCGTTCTCAAATGAAAATTGATTTTTTTTTTTTTAAAAGGGGGAAAAAAATGGAATAATCTAATGGTGAAAAGATGCAGAGTTGGGCTTTGGAAAGTTGTCCCCCGAAAGGAATTAAATATTAAGTAACAGAATTAACTGCTCGCGAAATGGCGGCACAATTTGCGGTCAAGGTGTCGTAACACAGCGGGGACTGAGACGGAACTGGGGAAGATGACTCTTGCTTGACGTGTGATACTGTCACAACTGCCCTCGCCATGCCAAATCAAGCATCTCCCGCTGGCCCTAATCCAATCCTTGCGCAAGCCACACGTTGCAGGGCTTCAGATTACAGAATGCTTGATTTGGCCGTGATCGGATCACGTTTCAAGTTAAACACAGAGGCCGATGAAATATTTAGACCTTCCTTGCAGCTCTCAATTACGTTAGAACTCTTTTTCTTTAAAAGGCTTCCCACGCCTCGCCCCCCCCCACACCCACCAAATCCTCTTTGGCTATCTGTGTTAACAGCCACAAAATTTTTGTTTAATAAGCAGATAGAGTATAAGAATTAACAATCTCGGGAGTATGTTCTAACTTAAAGAATCAATGAAACAATGTAGATTGTCAGCTAAGTTGGGTGCATTCCCAACAATGCACTTGTGATAATTTGCAATGTGACCTCTTTAGATGTAGCCGGTCACTAACGTAGATTCCAACACAAAGATTAGAGTTCATCGGTTGCATTATGTAACGTTGTCGTATGACCGAAGCAAGAAACAATCGGATAGTTTATCGACTACTGCAGCTACCGATGTGCAAGGAGTTACGTACGGGTCTTACCGTTTCTGTTCATGTTGACAGCGAAACATTTCTCAAGACGGCAATGTGGGCACCAGTTCCTTCTGGCCTTGTCAATCAGACAGCTGCCCTTACCTGGAGAATACATTGGAATATGGGACTTTACCTGGAGAATACATTAAAATATGTGCCTTACCTGGACATTACATTAGAATATATGGATTACCTGCAGAATAAACAGGAAGATATGCTTCTTCCCTGGATAATACTTTTGAATACATGGATAAATTTGATAGACTTTGTTAATATAATGACTACACCAATGGTTCTCAAACTCTTGGCGATCCATCGATAGAGGGGTTCGCCAACAAAAAAAAAATCTAAAATGTAACTGGATTAATTCACTGGTTCATTATTGATATCAAATTATTATATGTAAGAATTTATCGAAAAGAGATTTGGAAAATTATGAAAGATATTTAATTGATAATAATACTATTTTAGAACGACTACAGTGGACTAGTGTCTCCCTTCTTTTATACCCTCTCTTAGACAAAGTCATTGATTGGTCAATTTGAGTAGAACTTTGGCTTCTAAATCCCAATTGATGTCTTGTAAAAACTGAGACCACCGGAGATAATGATGTGATGGCTGGTAATGATGTGATGGCTGATAATGATGTGATCGCTAATAATGATGTGATGGCTGATAATGATGTGATGGCTGGTAATGATGTCATCGGTGATAATGATGTGATTTCTGATAATGATGTAATGGCTGATAATGATGTCATCGGTGATAATGATGTGATTTCTGATAATGATGTGATGGCTGATAATGATGTCATCGAGGATAATGATGTGGTCGCTGATAATGATGTCATCACTGATAATGATGTCATCGGTGATAATGATGTGATGGCTGATAAAGATTTCATCTAGGATAATGATGTGATGGCTGATAATGATGTGATGGCTGATAATGATGGGATCGCTGATAATGATGTCATCGGTGATAATGATGTGATCGCTGATAATGATGGCATCGAGGATAATGATAATGATGTGATAGGTTTTAGTGATTTTATCCGGGATAATGATGTCATCAGTGGTAATGATGTCATCGGTGATACTAATGATAATGGTTACACACTGACATTGGGGCTTTTGATGTCATCATCATCAGTGGTACTACAGCCCATGTAGGCGCCTGGCCTTCTCCACCCCATCCTTCCATTCGGATCGATCCATGACTTTCCGTCTCCATTCGCGAACACCCTAACTGATATAAGTCCTTCTCTACATCGTCGATCCATCTCAGCCTTGGTCGACCGTTGAGCCGCCTGCCCCTAGGTTTCTGCCTGTGGTGTTTCACGTTTGCTGCTCTACAGCACGCCCTGTCCAGCGCAGTCTGCCATTTTTTGTATTGTTATGATTATGGATGGGGCTTTGTACAAATGCTGAACCTTGTTGCTATTCTGGGTGGGTCTTTGCACAAATGCTATACCTCTTGTTTTGTACGGAGTTATTGATGTAGCATCACTAAATAATAACAACAACTTGAATCAATTTTAAGAATATCAAGTTTCCAATTTATCAACAAACAATAAAACGAAATCGCCGTTGAAAATAAACAACGAATTTTTTGTTTAATTTCAAAATTAAATAAAGTTTAATGAATTTGAGTTTATTCCCATTAAAAAGGTTAATGGATTCTTTGTCTGTTAATGTACAGAATTAGAATTTAACGCAATATCAACTGAGCATCCAAGTAAATACACCCAAAATTGTACTTATTTTTTTTTTTTTTTTAAATTTCTTTTAAATGTTGAAAACTGGAACCAGGGTTTCTTCAAGTCAAAAAGCACTGTGTTAGAATAGATGATCCTCTGCATCTCGCTACACCACCAGACTACGAAAAATGTGTTTATCAATGACCTAAATCAGAGGTTCCCAAAATATGTCTAGTCACGGCGCCCTTGCTGCAACCCCCTCAAGTCAAGTCCTAAGATTTGCATAGTGAAAGACGAAATTTTAAATGGGGCGTTTCCCAGTTCGCTGTGCCCCCGGGAGAAAGCTGCGGCGCACAGTTTGAGAAACTCTGGATTAGTGCCTCCACTCTCTTAAGAATGAATTGCTGCTAGGGGCGGAACCACCTTTCCACACCGACATTCCTACACCAATGCACTGACCCATGCAATTAATTATGATGGTGATGGTACTGACCTTTACAAATAATTATGATGGTGATGGTACTGACCTACACAATTAATTATGATGGTGATGGTACTGACCCAAACAATTAATTATGATGGTGATGGTACTGACCAAAACAATTAATTATGATGGTGATGGTACTGACCTATACAACTAATTATGATGGTGATGGTACTGACCTATATACAATTAATTATGATGGTGATGGTACTGACCTATATACAATTAATTATGATGGTGATGGTACTGACCTATACATGAGTAGGAGATGTTTTTCCGAATGCTTCTCTTAAAGAAGCACGAGCAACCGTCACAACAGAAGACCCCGTAGTGTTTGCCATAACTCTTGTCTCCACACACCTCACACGACACGGGAACTGGCAGTGTCCGGCCTGGAACATGTGGAGGAACGTGTGTTGAGGGGAACATGGGTGCAAGGTCAAGGTGGCAACGAAACGGACAGTATGGTAATGACGGGGACTTGAAACATTACTTTTCTAGAAACATGACATAGCTATAAACATGACAACTTTAAAAACATGCCAAATCTATTAGCGTGATATAGCCATGATCAAGATATCTATAAACATAACATATCTAGAAACATGACATCTTTAAAAACATGACAAATCTATTAACATGATATAGCCATAAACATGAAACTGTTAAATTATGTTAGTTGCATGATATTTGGAAATGTCATTATTCTAAAAACAAATATATGTTGTTATTTTAATCAAAGTTTATGATTTTGCAGTGACAAAAATGCCCATTGAAATTTATTTGTTGGGTCAATAAAAGATTTTAAAATGCAAACATACGGAAATGTTTATTATTTACTCAGATGCTCGCTTTACGGGTGGCGATAGGAATATATATATATTGGATATTTTTAGGTGAAAATGTGGTTTAGGACATCCGTTTGCCAAGATGCATCTTGATACCAAAGTGTAGAACAATAAGGTGTTATAAGACAGGTTCCTTGCAAAGTCTTGTTGTACTGATCGCTTCCATGCTAAATGTTGCAACATTTATTGTGCTCAAGAAGCGCTCAACTTGTTCAACCAGAGCAACTCTAGCGTACGATGTGGGGAAAGGGGGGGGGGTGTGGAAAAGGGTGAGGAGACAAAAAAGTGTGTGTGTGTGGGGGGGGGGGGGCTAGACACACAGCACTCTAAAACATTAAGAAAAAAAAAACATTTCTCGGAATTGTAAAATGAATCACAGCACAAGTCACATTTTGTATTTTCTTAATACAACGTCATTTATTACATCGTAGGTGCCGAATTTTCTGCGAACCAAGTTTGCAATAACATTTCAAAAAAAACACTCTTTAAACAAACTAATATACAGAACTATACACACAATTAAGAAAACTTAAATAAGGCAAGTACTTTCCCATGTAAACACTTTTGACTGCACCGGATTATTTACTGTTTTAAGCATATCTTTAAAAAAAATATATAACTTGTTTAAAAATAAAATATTAATTAATAACATTTAGTCAAAGTTGAGAGTCAAAGAAAGTGTGTGTGTGTCGTGTGAGTGTGTGTGGGGGGGGGGCATGCAAAGGATGACTTTGTGCGTTGAAGAAATCGCTCAGATCATTAAATTCAGTTTTCTCTTTGAACTAATTTAAAACATTCACGAAGAGCGCACAACAGCCAGTCATCACCCTGAGCCGACAGTGGGGTCTCTTGTAAGTTTGGCGTACCGCGTTTTGCGTCATTTGTGACGGGGAAGCGCCAAACTCGAACGTCACACACAACCCTTAACTACGCCAACATTTTCACACAACATGGCGCGAATTTTTGCAACGTTTCTATATGTAATGTTCAAAATTAAAATCGCAAAATATTCTATAATTATTCCGTCTAGATTCTATCTTTCCAATGACAGCCATTTTGTTTGTGTTTTTGTTTAAAAGCTCAAGTCACAAGGTGATTCAAGGCACACGAATAGTGATGTACAAGACTATAGGTGACACAGTGCATCACTTTGGTGTACAAGACTATAGGTGGCACAGTGAATCACTTTGGTGTACAAGACTATAGGTGGCACAGTGCATCACTTTGGTATACACGACTATAGGTGGCAAAGTGCATCACTTTGATGTGCAAGACTATAGGTGGCACAGTGCATCACTTTGGTATACAAGACTATAGATGGCACAGTGCATCACTTTGATATACAAGACTATAGGTGGCACAGTGCATCACTTTGATATACTAGACTATAGGTGGCACAGTGCATCACTTTGGTATACAAGACTATAGGTGACACAGTAGCATCACTTTGGTATACAAAACTATAGGGGACTCAGTGCATCACTTTGGTATACAAAACTATAGGGGACTCAGTGCAGCACTTTGGTATACAAAACTATAGAACGAATTTATTTTAAAAATAAAATTATTGAAAGTTTTGGGATGTTGGTAAAAATCAAAATCCATTTTTTTTTTTAATTGGCGATACAACTTCATGGCTTTCTTCTTTTTTTTTTTTTTTGTTTTTTTTGTTTTTTTGTGTTTTTGGTTTTTTTGTTTTTGTTTTTGTTTGTGTTTT
>CAXITT010000130.1:553268-568864 GCA_964033795.1 Lymnaea stagnalis | reverse complement strand
ACATTTTTGTTGTTGTTGTTTTGTGATTTTGGTAGTAAGGAGGGCTTTTGTTTCAGACATTTTTGTTGTTGTTGTTTTGTGATTTTGGTAGTAAGGAGGGCTTTTGTTTCAGACATTTTTGTTGTTGTTGTTTTATGATTTTGGTAGTAAGGAGGGCTTTTGTTTCAGACATTTTTGTTGTTGTTGTTTTGTGATTTTGGTAGTAAGGAGGGCTTTTGTTTCAGACATTTTTGTTGTTGTTGTTGTTTTGTGATTTTGGTAGTAAGGAGGGCTTTTGTTTCAGACATTTTTGTTGTTGTTGTTGTTGTTTTATTGATTGTATGACATTTGTTTCAGAGATATTTTTCGTCCATTTTTTACAATCCATTATGCACAATTTATTCAATTTATTCAATTGACTCTGTTTTGAACGACTTAAAGTCTTGAATAGGCATAAGCCAAACTTGCCACTGGATCAGGATTATATTTTGTCTATTTTTATTAAATCTTTCCCAAACTTACTACCTCTATAAATATTTTGTGTCTTTAATGTGCTTAAAAAGAATGTGTCCATCAAGTTATTTCAATTATTTGGTTGAAGTTTGTGTGTGTAGTGTTAGGCAGATATTACTACCAGTATATACCATACTAACAGTAGCACAGCTGGGTCGGTGGAACCGGAGGCGGGAAAATATTTCATGCCCCCACCCTTTAGTTGTTGTTTTTAATCTAAAAATGCCACAAAGGTTCATACCATTGCTTTAACAGTTTGGTCATAATGACAATTAAAGATGAGTTCAAACAGACGACGTATAAAGATGAGTTTAAACAGACATATAAAGATGAGTTTAAACAGACATATAAAGATGAGTTTAAACAGATATATATAAAGATGAGTTCAAACAGATATTTAAAGATGAGTTTAAACAGACATATAAAGATGAGTTTAAACAGACATATAAAGATGAGTTTAAACAGACATATAAAGATGAGTTTAAACAGATATATATAAAGATGAGTTCAAACAGATATTTAAAGATGAGTTTAAACAGACATATAATTAAACACACATATAAAGATGAGATCAAACAGATATATAAAGATAAATATAAACAGACATATAAAGATGAGTTCAAACAGACATATAAAGATAAATATAAACAGACATATAAAGATGAGTTCAAACATATATACATACATACATACATATATATATATATATATATATATATATATATATATACATATATTATTTATACAGATTAGTTCAAACATGCATATGAAGATGAGTTCAAACAGACGACGTATAAAGATGAGTTCCAACAGACTTATAAAGATGAGTTCAAATAGGTATTTAAAGCAATAAACATAATTCCAAACTGCACATTATCATGGAGATAACGTAATGAATTTCGATTCATTTTTTTCCTCCCGATTAATATTTTCAACAGTTTAATAAAAATCCCTGTCTAGAAATCGTTCACTAATTGTAAGACTTTGATGCTGGCCGAGGATATAGTGTAACAATGAATAATAACATGGTAACAATAATCGACAGGCCTAACTGAATGTTGCAGGACGTTGTCCAAATGAGTGGATCGTGGAGAACTACGTGATCGGAGTTTCACATTGTATGGCATAGAACTCTCAAACAGTACATTGGCACAGAAAAAAAAAGGGTGATTATTTTAATTATAACATTGGAATAAACAAGCTAAAATGAAATAAACAAAATATGCATCGCTCTTGAATTTTAAAAAAAAGGATTTTATTTTAAAATGCACAAAAAATTTTTCGTTTAAAATTCACTAATTGAAAATCAATTATTTGAAAAGCAAGACGGGAAAATTATCAGATTCGCAGATGGCATCATAAAGAAATATTTTCTTTAATCTGAGAGAAGATTTAATTAAAATGTATTACTATAAGACACACACACACACAGACACATAAAACGCGAATTTTCAGCCCCAAAAGTACCGCCCGGGGTGTTTGCACCCCTCGCCACCCCACGCACCAGGCTCGCCACCCCACGCCCCAGGCTCGCCACCCCACGCCCAAGGCTCGCCACCCCACGCCCCAGGCTCGCCACCCCACGCCCCAGGCTCACCACTGCACAATACACATTTTTTTTAAAGCTTTGTATTCCCGTTTTTCTAGGCCTCCATGAAAAATATATATTTGAATGATTAAACAAAAACTATGATTAGCCAGTTAACAATTTTAAAATAAAGGAACAAATATGTGTAGCAGAATTTATAAAATCAAATAAAATGTATACAAATTTAATTAATAGCAGCGAATAATATGATGAAGCAGATGCTTAAAATGATTAAATAAAAGTGTAACCATTTAAGGAATGTGTCGTCTTATAATTATTTGTAATCGTAAAATCTCAAATTCATTCGAATATTATTCAGTAACTTCACTTTCACAACAACAACAAAAATCCACAGTTCGTACTTGCGATATCATGACGATGCTACTAACATTAAATTTTCTTATGCTAATAAAAATGATTTGGCCCAACTTTTAAATTTAAATGTTCAAGACCAATAACATTTCTTAAAATCTATCATTTGGAAGTGGCTGCTTCGTTTGAAAGTTTGGCTCGCGCAAAACATTTCATAGACATGTAAAAAAAAGACTTTTCATAGACATGTTAAAAAAGACTTTTCATAGACCTGTAAACATGACATTTCGTATATATGTAAAACAAGACATGTCCTAAACATATAAACGTGACATATTCAAAATTAAGGTTCACTTTACTTCTGTACACAAGACTCATCAAGTGAATCCATCTATTCAATAGACTGAAGATAGTATAATTTCTTGTCCATTCAGTGATAGGTTTAGGTTTAGGTTTAGGTTTGTGGTTAAGTTTAGGTTTAGGTTTGTGGTTAGGTTTAGGTTTAGGTTTGTGTTTAGGTTTGTGGTTAGTTTTAGGTTTAGGTTTAGGTTTGTGGTTAGGTTTAGGTTTGTGGTTAGGTTTAGGTTTAGGTTTAGGTCTGTGGTTAGGTTAAGGTTTGTGGTTAGGTTTAGGTTTAGGTTTGTGGTTAGGTTTAGGTTTGTGGTTAGTTTTAGGTTTAGGTTTAGGTTTGTGGTTAGGTTTAGGTTTGTGGTTAGGTTTAGGTTTAGGTTTAGGTTTGTGGGTAGGTTTAGGTGTGTGGTTAGGTTTAGGTTTGTGGTTAGGTTTAGGTTTGTGGTTAGGTTTAGGTTTGTGGTTAGGTTTAGGTTTAGGTTTAGGTTTAGGTTTGTGGTTAGGTTTAGGTTTGTGGTTAGGTTTAGGTTTAGGTTTAGGTCTGTGGTTAGGTTTAGGTTTGTGGTTAGGTTTAGGTTTAGGTTTGTGGTTAGGTTTAGGTTTAGGTTTGTGGTTAGGTTTAGGTTTGTGGTTAGGTTTAGGTTTAGGTCTGTGGTTAGGTTTAGGTTTGTGGTTAGGTTTATTTTTAGGTTTAGGTTTGTGGTTAGGTTTAGGTTTGTGGTTAGGTTTAGGTTTAGGTTTGTGGTTAGGTTTAGGTTTAGGTTTGTGGTTAGGTTTAGACTACTACGATTCAATTAACAGGCGTGTTGTCAGGTTTAATAGTTATTCAAATGACGAGCGCAAGTCTACAGATAAAGTCAACATTTTTGTCCAATCACAAGCAAGCGACATTTTTGTCTTTCCACAAATAGACGACATTTTTTTTTCTAACACAAATATACGACATTTGTGTCTTTTAGCAAATAGACGACATTTTTGTCTACCCGCAAATAGATACAATTTATGTCTAACAACAAAATTACGACATTGTTGTCTAACCACTAAAGGACGAAAAAAAAATTCTAATCACAAATAGACGATACTTTTGTATTTCCACAATAGATGACATTTTTTGTCTACCCAAAAAACTGATTTTAATTGTCCTAAAATGCTGTAGAAAACCCGTTCATTTCTATGATATTTCAGCAGCAAGTCGTTCATTTCTATGATATTTCAGCAGCAAGTCGTTCATTTCTATGATATTTCAGCAGCAAGTCGTTCATTTCTATGATATTTCAGCAGCAAGTCGTTCAACGAGTTCAACATAGTAACAGTCATGAACACAATATTTCCCTTTGGCGATATTGAAATATCTCAGCTATAAATTTATACAGACCTTTATATCAACACAATAGATATACCTCCCCATATAAACAATAACAGAATTTAAAAAAAACGAATTTATTACTGTCTCTCATAAATAAATTTTAACTAATTGAAATATGAATGTGTACAAGTTAAATCTGGTCTACTCCCCCCCCCCTCCCACTTTTCCTCCGAGACCCCAGATTATCAAGTCATCCCCAGAATATCAAGTCATCCCCATAATATCAAGTCAGAATATCAAGTCATCCCCAGAATATCAAGTCATCTCCAGAATATCAAGTCATCCACAGAACATGAAATCATCTCCAGAATATCAAGTCATCCCCAGAATATCAAGTCATCCCCAGACTATCAAGCCATCCCCCAGAACATCAAGCCATCCCTAAGAACTCTTGTAGAAGATAATAATTTCACTAGTGATTTTTGTTTTCAACCTTGGCTCCGCTTCTCTAACATTCGATTGGGAAACAAGCGTGGACGCTTGTAAAAATAATGCAAACCATATTTTGATAACTTGAACTCACCCATGTTCCAAAAGTTTGTTGTTTTTACCTCAAATGTCCAGATCCGAGAGGAAAGAGTATCTTTATAAAAATTCGAGAGAATCTGCTCACAAACTGAAATTTTTAATTTTTTTTTTTTTTAAAAAGACGAATCTGTCTCCCTTGCTCAGAAAGAGCTCAGGCGTCTTGCGTTACCTTAGCAACTTGACAATGTTTCCTCATTGTCATCTCTCTTTTATATGGCACCGGGACGACATCTCAAAAAGCAGGTGGACCGCCTTCTTTTCCCGCCAGCAGCCCAGCGCGTGACGTCAGCCAGTCAGAGCGCTCCTCGTGACGGTGGCCGGGAGTTTGCAGTCAATATTCAGCCACGGACAAACTGGCCCCTTCAGCTTCGATCTGCGCCATCGATCACCGCTGAGAGAGACGGCAGTTGTAAATATGATAGTTCTGCCGATCACTTCAAACTTCCCCCTCCAGATTTCCCACAAGCTCTCAGCCCCGTCTTAGCGCTGGCGTGTTTGATCACTGGTGGCCGTCTGCCCGGCCGACAACCGTTGGTGGAAATCGCCACGATGTCGGCTCCTTTCAGCACGTTGTTAAGTCAAAATGTGAGTGGTTTTTTGTTGTTTTTCTTCTAAATTAGTTGAAATGTTTATTATTTACGATAGAAAGTATATATTTTCTGCACCCCCCGAAAATTAGATATTGACATATTTGGGGCCGTCTCAAGACGTGCAATCAAGGAACCTTCGTGCTGCATGCAATGTTTCATTGTTGAAATTATCTTGTTCCTAAACACGTCAGTGAACGTCATTGCACGACAGCCAGTTTGTGTTTCTGATATTTGTTCGGTGTTTCGTCCAATGTCCTGGACGTATGGATTTATCTAAATGTTTGGAAGACAAATGTCGTAAAGGACTAACCAGCTCCCGCTTCCCCCCTCACCTCCCCTTCCCCCCCCCCCCCCCCTTGGTCAAATGTGTGGCTGGCACCACAAGGAACGTATACAAATGGATTGCAAGTATTGTATGGTCAAATGTGTGGCTGGCACCACAAGGAACGTATACAAATGGATTGCAAGTATTGTATGGTCAAATGTGTGGCTGGCACCACAAGGAACGTATACAAATGGATTGCAAGTATTGTATGGTCAAATATGTGGCTGGCACCACAGGGAACGTATACAAATGAATTGCAAGTATTGTATGGTCAAATGTGTGGCTGGCACCACAAGGAACGTATACAAATGGATTGCAAGTATTGTATGGTCAAATGTGTGGCTAGAACTTATACAAATGGGTTAAATATGAAAGAATAAATCATAGATATCCATTTATCCAAATCCAAAACACTAACTATCTGATATCCATTTATCCAAATCCAAAACACTAACTATCTGATATCCAGTTATTCACATCCACGCGGTTGACACCTGAAATCCAGTTATCCACACCATGAACCTGCTGATTTCCTACTATTCAAAATTACACTATTGACCATCCGATATCCATTTATCCACATCCACATCACCTGATAAGTTATTTTCATCAAAACCGCTGACCATCTGACAATCATGAATCCACATTACACCTTGGACTATCTGAGATTGTTTTATCCAATCCATACCATTAACTATCTGAGATTGTTTTATCCAATCCATACCATTAACTATCTGAGATTGTTTTATCCAATCCATACCATTAACTATCTGAGATTGTTTTATCCAATCCATACCATTAACTATCTGAGATTGTGTTATCCAATCCATACCATTAACAACTGTTAATCAGATTAAACTTATCTATTCCCCTGACTGATATCAAGTTATCCATATCCACCCAACTTAATGACTGATATCCAGTTATGAACATCTACACCCTAAATAATTGATACATAGTTATCCACATCTACAACACTACTACCTGATAAACATTTTTCCATATTTCCTGTTCACATAAGCACAAATTGTTTTACAATATCCAGATATCTGCATCATCACACTGACTGACTGATATCCATTTAGCAACATCCACCCAACGGATTGCCTGACATAAAGCTATCCACACCACTGACTATTATGATATACAGTTGTCCATATCCACCCAACTTAATGACTGATATCCAGTCATTCATACCACTTCCTATCTGATATCCAATGGATAAATCAACCAATAAACGGTGCCAACTTGCTGAGACTCAACCATTGCCATTACCCAGATACCAGCAGTGCTGAGAAGGCTAATTATGTCTCTCTGAAACGGGGGACTCGCCCGGCCGTCTGGACGGCCAAGAGGTGTCCGGCTTTTTCGGATGTACTCACGCCCGAAGATCGGACGACCGCGCGTCTCGTTTGCAGAGTTCCCTCCCCTGGGTTTATCACGTCAAGTACGGTAACACGGCCTGTAATCTTGGCTTAAGGGGCAGACAATCGGATGTCTCTGTCATTTGTGCGCGGCCCTCGAAATGGTGGAAAATCTGTCCATTAAAAGTTTAATATAAGCCGGCCGCCCTGCTCACTTTTCATCGGCACTCGTGCTAATCCGGGCCCCTCCATAACCAGCCGTGACCTTTGCGGGGTCACAGTGCTTGGTGTCGTGCGGCCCCTACCAGAGGAAATGCACACCTTAGGCAGGGACGTGGGCGAGAAGGTTCTTGAGAAGGTTTTTACCAAAAGGGCGCCACGCGGTTCCATAAGGCAAGGCCGCGCCCCCCATGGCCAGGCGCCCACCCCTTACCCCGGGTGCCGTGATAAAGTGGCTTGTGGATAAACTTAGTTCGATGCTGGCTGATAGCGAAGCTGGTGTCCATTAGAGTCTGACGCCGGCTCTCGCTGGTAATTGGCGTGTTGATTCTATTTTAGCGTTCTAAAGTCTCCTTCCTCCATTTATGTCTCATTCCCCGTGTTTTATTCCTCGAGTCTCATTCCCAATGTCTAATTCCCCGTGCCTGGTTCCCATGTCTCAGTCCTAAGTCCCATTCCCAATGTCTCATTTCCCATGTTTCATTCATCGTTCTCCTTTCCCATGTTTAATTCCCAATGTTACATTTCCCATGTTTCATTCCCAATGTCTCCTTTCCCATGTTTAATTCCCAATGTTACATTTCCCATGTTTCATTTCCAATGTCTCATTCCCCATGTTTCACTCCTCGTGTCTTATTCCCAATGTCTAATTCCCCGTGCCTCATTCCCATGCCCCCCTCCCAATACCCCATTAATATATCACGTTTATTCCATTCATGTCTCCGACGCATTAAATGTCTCATTGCCCCATTAGTCTGTCACCTAATATTAATTTTTCTCATTCCCACATAATTGGTTTTAGATTCCCCAAATTAATATTCATTTATCCACCCTCACCTTTGGGTATATGTCGGGTGGAATAGTCGGGTGGAAGTAGAATATTAGGGTGGAAGTGGAATAGTGTGTGGAATAGGCAGTTTCAAGCCTCTGATCTGTTCTTAACCATGAGATGAACTCTGAGTTCAAATAGCACTAGCAACCAAGTCAAAAGTGAAGTAAGCATCATTCGTACCAAATATAGGACGTTGCCCATCCTTGTATAAAATATAAAATGAGTAAAACGAAGTAGGATTAAACCTGAAAAAGGAACGCAACAAAACAGCTTACGTGTCGACAGGAAGCCTTCGTCAGCGAACAAAACAATGTTGTATCAAATGTAGAGTGGTCGTCTTTCCTGGTATAAAACCTTGTATCAAGTATAGTCTACTATTCTTAGTCTATTTAATGGTTCATCAAATGTTACTCCACATTTTGACATCATTGCAGTTATCTTCCCCCCAGTTTGATCTCATGGTCTCCTCCCTCTCCATCTCCATTCCTCCCGTCACTCCTTAGAAATCCTCAAAGATCTAACTTATCCTCTAACCCTGCTCTTCAACCCTCTTCCCCTCTTTTTTTCCCCTAACACTCAAACACACAAATCAATGTACACCATTTTAGTTTGAGAGTTTTGTTTTCTCATGACGTCACTTGAAGCGATGCTCGTCTTAGACCAGGACAAACTTTAGATAACGGACCATGCGCATGCCCGGGGTCACGTGGACAAACCTGATTGTTGAAGCACTGAGCTTTTAACCCATCTCTCATCGTCATTACTGTCTGTATGGCGATAACTTTGAATTATGTTCCTAGGGTCGGGATTGTTGTTCCCTGGTTTGTGATGGTTGTTCCCTGGTTTGTGATGGTTGTTCCCTGGTTTGTGATGGTTGTTAACTGGTTTGTGATGTTGTTCCCTGGTTTGTGATGGTTGTTTCCTGGTTTGTGATGGTTGTTCCCTGGATTGTGATGGTTGTTAACTGGTTTGTGATGGTTGTTTCCTGGTTTGTGATGGTTGTTCCTGGTTTCGTCCTCTTTGAGCCTGGTTAAACTATAAACCTCGTGGTGACCAGTGACTGGTTCGTTGCCAGACTTGGGTTAAACATTAAATGGTAACATCGCTGGACTTAAGTAGACCATTTAATTGTAGGCTCATGGTGATCATTAAATTGTGACATTGTAAGGCTCATGGTGATCATTAAATTGTGACATTGTAAAGCTCATGGTGACCGTTAAATTGTGACATTGTAGCCTCATGGTGACCATTAAATTGTGACATTGTAGGCTCATGATGATCATTAAATTGTGACATTGTAAGGCTCATGGTGACTGTTAAATTGTGGCATTGTAAGGCTCATGGTGATCATTAAATTTTGACATTGTAAGGCTCATTGTGATCATTAAATTGTGATATTGTAAGGCTCCTGGTGACCATTAAATTGTGGCATTGTAAGGCTCATGGTGATCATTAAATTTTGACATTGTAAGGCTCATTGTGATCATTAAATTGTGATATTGTAAGGCTCCTGGTGACCATTAAATTGTGACATTGTAAGGCTCATGGTGACCGTTAAATTGTGACATTGTAAGGCTCATGGTGACCGTTAAATTTTGACATTGTAAGGCTCATGATGACCGTTAAATTGTAAAATTGTAAGGCTCATGGTGACCATTAATTGTGACATTGTAAGGCTCATGGTGACCATTAAATTGTGACATTGTAAGGCTCATGGTGACCGCTAAATTGTGACATTGTAAGGCTCATGGTAACCGCTAAATTGTGACATTGTAAGGCTCATGGTGACCATTAAATTGTGACTTTGTAAGGCTCATGGTGACCATTTAATTGTGACATCATAGGCTCATGGTGACCATTAAATTGTGACATTGTAGGTTTATGGTGACCATTAAATTGTGACATTGTAGGCTCATGTCGACCATTAAGTTGTGACATTGTAGGCTCAGGGTGACCATTAAGTTGTGACATTGTAGGCTCATGGCGACCATTAAATTGTGACATTGTAAAGCTCATGGTGACCATTAAGTTGTGACATTGTAGGCTCAGGGTGACCATTAAGTTGTGACATTGTAGGCTCATGGTGACCATTAAATTGTGACATTGTAGGTTCATGGTGACCATTAAGTTGTGACATTGTAGGCTCAGGGTGACCATTAAGTTGTGACATTGTAGGCTCAGGGTGACCATTAAGTTGTGACATTGTAGGCTCATGGTGACCATTAAGTTGTGACATCGCCAACCCGATTGAAGCTGAGTCCATTTGAGCACATCTATCTTCTTTCCAAAGACGACGAACATTGACACATAGAGATGCGGATTAGCCGGAGACAAATAAATGCCAGAGATGCCTGACTTTTGCACACCCCAGATTCTGTTTCAAGGGGCAAATCCCACCTCTGGCACCATTCTGCACCGTCAGGTGACCCGAAGTGAAACATTCACAAATGCGCACCATAGCATTGATGTCCTTTCTTGGTTTGACTTTTGTGTGTTTCGCCAACAAGACGACACCAATAACATGTACAGTCGAGTGAAATAAGACGCCTCTCTTCGTAAACAAAAAAGTACTAGAAATAATCTCATTTTGATAGCAACGATGTGTCGTATGTGTAATCCTTGACGTCGCTAAGGTAGGAATAGGCTCCAAGTTCTGACCACCTACATTTAAACTATACGATGGCCCTATGTTATGGCCCTGTGGCAGCGGTTCTCAACCTGTGGCTCGCGCGACCACCTGAAAACGTTTACAGCTATGAAAGTAGCAACGAAAATAATTGTTTGGCTGGGGATCGCCACGACACGAGAAACTGTATTAAAGGGCGGCACTAGGAAGGTTGAGAACCACTGCCCTATGGCGTCTTCAAATTTGCGTCAGATTCGCTTCAAATTTTTAAATAGAAATTTGACGAAAATTTTATCGTGTGAACTGAGCATAAGTGAATTAGAGTATGAATTAGATAATAATAATAATAATAATGATAATAATACCTTATGGGGGTTAGGGGCTAAAATATTTGGTAAAAAAATTAGATTTAAAAAAAAAAAGTAAAAATTAAAAAAAAAAGTTTTTTTATGTTTATCAAAGCATGACAATCTTGTGTTGTGTTATTTTTCTTGCAGTTAAAACAGGACGTTTGACTAAAGCAGACAATTCGTGCCATGACGTCATTGACACGTTTATTTAACCAGGGCGTACTAGAAAGTTACGCATGATACTTGAATGTAACCAACTTGCCGTTATTTTCACACAAAGAAATAACATTATTCTTTTCTCTCATTCATGCTTGCATACCAACGTCGATGGAAGAAATTAATTATAGTCTGTCGATTTTCTAATAATGTGATACAACATTCCTATCCGCATTGCCGACAGCCACAGTTGGGTGTCACTGGATAGGATCTACAGCCATGATGGCGGCCAGCCTAGAGAACACTCTCCTCAAAGACCAGGCGATGGCAGAGCTGCACCACTTGAACCTGTCCGCGAGCGATGTCCGGCTGTTCAGTGGGATGCACATTGGTTTCGGTGTGGTCAACATACTGTCCACTTTCGCCCTCATTTTCATCACGTTTTTGACCAGTACACGTGAGAATATGAAGGTCAGTGGCCAGATTTTAGCGATGTTGATGTAAAATGCAGGACATTTTTAAGATTAACTGTGTGGCTTTTATCAGGTTGTCAGTGGTGGATAATGAAGGATATTCAAAAGCCATTGGTAGATTACAGAGTATGTTTGGAAGTCAGTATTTAATTATAGGGTATATTAGGAAGTCATTTTTTTTTGTCGTAGACGATATCTGGAAGCAGGGCAGTGCCAAGGAAAAGTGGCTCCCCGTGCGAAGCTTGAAAATACCACCCTCAATATATTTTTTTTTTAAAATGCCGTCCAGGGCAACCAATAAAAATACGATCTTGTCGCCCCTTGCCTTGTGGAGTGCATGGAATTTTATATTTTAATTTACTATTATGGTCCTGTCTAAAGAGGATTTTAATGCCCTCCTCCCCCTGATGTTGGGTTGCCCCTGGGCTGAGTGCCCCCTTAACCTCACGACCCTGTTTTGAAGTTATTGGATTATTAAAAGATATTTGGAGAATATTGATTGATTATAGTCGATGATGTGCATGTGGAAGCCGTTGGATAATTATCCAATATTTAGTGTACAGCGGCGTAGGGAAGAGGTGGGCAGACGCGAACAAATATCCCCTGGTGCCAGACCAATTAGGGGCACCGAAATGGACTTTGGTGACACATGTCCCCTGGTGCCAGACCAATTAGGGGCACCGAAATGGACTTTGGTGACACATGTCCCCTGGTGCCAGACCAATTAGGGGCACCGAAATGGACTTTGGTGATATTTTGATGACAAGAATGCGTTTTAGAGTTGTAGCGGACGTAAAAATAGATATAGGCCCCGGAGACCTAGTACTCTAAATACACCTCTGGTGCCAGGTTTAGCAATATGGTCAATTACTGTAAATGTCTCCAAATGCCAGGCTTAACAATATGTTAGATTACTGTAAACGTCTCTATCTGCCAGGTTTCAGAGAAGCTTGTACTCTACAATGCATTAATTCCTGATCTCCTGTCAATCCTGATCCTACTCACCGTTATTTCCCCTGGTAAGTTCAAAGTGAACAACTTTAGATAGATATTATCACGTGACACTTGCTCATATGATAGACATTATAACATGAAACTGGCTCTTATGATAGACATTATAACGTGACACTGGCTCATATAATAGACATTATAACGTTACACTGGCTCATATGATAGACATTATAACGTGACACTGGCTCATATGATAGACATTATAACGTGACACTGGCTCATATGATAATCACGTGACACTGGGGGCTTACAAGCCCCATTTTTAAACTCGGCCTACAGGAGGATTTGTTTCTTTGGACTTCTTTAAGCCCCTATTTCCCTAGACTTCTGGTCTCTGAGGGAGCTGAAATAGCGTACCCAACCTAGTCCGGCGTTCCATGATGATGTTTTCAGTTTTGACTACCAGATATCTGCCACTTCCCCAAATTTCTTAGCTGTTACAAAAAAAAATTTAAAAAATTGAAGAAATATTAATAATGAAATATTTCAGACATTACATTATAAGAGAGGCAACATTTCAAACAGTGTTGCATTTTAAGAATAAATAATTTCGTCCCCCACAAAAACATACATATATCGAGTCGAGTTAAATAAAACCTTAAAATAATAAGCGCAATGCAGGGGCGTTTTAAGCAATGTTGAGGTTGCCATAGCAACCTGATTATGGAGATGAACTGATATAAAATATATTTAAATCTTTATCTGATATTAAAGGTTTTTAAAACTTCCCCCCCCCCCATTTACTTGTTTAAACTGTCTTGAGGGGAGAGAGGAGGTCTTGAGACTTGAGAGGGGGGAGAGAGGTTCTTGAGGGGAGAGAGAAGGTCTTGAGAGTTGAGAGGGGGAGAGAGGTTCTTGAAGGGAGAGTGAGACTTGAGAGGGGGAGAGGGGTTCTTGAAGGGAGAGAGAAGGTCTTGAGACTTGAGAGGGGGGAGAGAGGTTCTTGAGGGGAAAAGAGAAGGTCTTTGGGGGGGGGGGGTCTTGGGGGGATAAAAGAAGGTTAGAAGGTCTTGAGACTTGAGAGGGGGGAGAGAGGTTCTTGAGGGGAAAAGAGAAGGTCTTTGGGGGGGGGGGTTCTTGAGGGGATAAAAGAAGGTTTTGGGGAGAAGAGAAGGTCTTGGGGAGAAGAGAAGGTTCTGAGGGAGGAGAGAAAGCCTCTTCACCCAACTAACTGTGGACATTCCTCCAAGCCATCAGATACAATGAGTGGACCTATAACGAATTCAAGACCACCTGGATTGCTTTCATCAACACGACGTGCATCTTTCACAGTCACCTAGCTGTGACCTATATATGTGACCTTATCGTGCTCTCACTCACGGACTCATACAAGTAGGTCATGGAATTTGTGCTTTAAGGGGCACGTCATGCTCCATTCTTTAATTACCTTTGTCGTATTTACCTTTGTCTCAGTTACCTTTGTCTTAATTACCATGGTCTTATTTAGCATGAACGAATTTAACATAGGATATATTCAGTGGTGGGAAGTAGGTTATGTCATTTATGTGACATGACAGAAAAAATATCGGCTGTTGTGTATGACAGTTGGGTCATGTGAAAAACACACCGGCTGTTGTGTATGACAGTTATTTGCTATATGCTGACTGCCGGCCATGTCATATACGTCATGGTCTCAGTTTTTTTTTTGTTGTCATTTTAGGTCACGCTGCACAATTTCTGTTAAGTCAATGTCGTATAATCTGGCAGGTTTCACGCTGCAGACCGACTCAAGTACATGTCAGCACTCGTCATCTGCTCCCTGAGCATCACCGCTTGTTTCTGCTCACTCCCGGCCTGCGAGGAGAAAGGTTTTATATTTGTGCATGACCGTCTGTCGTAAGTTGATCTTTTACTTTTTTTTTTTTAAATACCTGACAGTCTGTCATAAGGTGAGGACAAACTTTATGTTTCCCAAACCGTACACCGTGACTACCTGCTACCTGACAGAGTTTCAACGTTGCCCAAATGGTTCCTAGGAACGGTCCCAAATGGTTCATATATATATATAATTAAACAATAAAAATTTCAACTTTTCAGTGTATTCAGTTTTGCTGACGGGGAATAGGGGCTCGCTAACCCGGCAATGCTCCGCGGACAACCACTTTGAATATCACTGTGAAATACATGACAATCTCTCAAAAGTCATTTTGATGTCATTGTTTATATCTAATAGTTAAGAGTTATATTTAGACTTAGATTCATAGAGCTGTCATAGAACTTCCAAATACTGGTAGTCTGGAAGCTCTTGCCTTAGACATCGCTCATCAATTTTTATTTTAATCACTAGCCCATCTCTGTTCTTGAAAAGACAGGTTCATTTATTGCATCTTATGGCCAAGGGTGTTTTTAGAATAATATGTTTAACCATAGACTATAGACACATGTGTAGTTCATGTTGAATATTTTTACAGACCGACTTTCAATATACGTTTCCAATATGGCAGCCTTTTCATGGTCCTGGCCATGCTTGGGATCATTATTCCTAAATACCTTATCAATTTAGTCAAACTAATACAGGTGAGTAGCTGATAGATAATCAATTAAGTTAAACTACTGCATGTGAGTATAGCTAATAGACTATCAGTGAAGCTAACTATTGAAGGTAGATATGTATCATTGATATAATGATGAAGAAGTTTCACACATTGTGGAAATAAAATTTGTTGTAGGCCTACATATCAAACAGGGTTTCTTTCAGCTATATCTCCGGGCACTACAACCCCCCGAGAAAGCCAAGTGCCCCCCCCCGGAGCAAGAATATGTCCACCAATAAATTAACTGGCGCTGCTACCCCCCCCCCTGAAAAAATCTGAACTGCACCCCCCCCCTTTCCCGGGGGAATATTTCTGAAATAATCCCTGATATCCAATTTTACCGATTTAAGCAAATGTGACAATGTTATGTTTGTGTACAGTAAGTAAACAAATAGGACTCTAACCTAAAGCACTCATATTTAGTGTATGCTGTAGGTCTAACCTAAAGCACTCATATTTAGTGTATGCAGTAGGTCTAA
>CAXITT010000130.1:533523-552906 GCA_964033795.1 Lymnaea stagnalis | reverse complement strand
CGGAGCAAGAATATGTCCACCAATAAATTAACTGGCGCTGCTACCCCCCCCCCTGAAAAAATCTGAACTGCACCCCCCCCCTTTCCCGGGGGAAAATTTCTGAAATAATCCCTGATATCCAATTTTACCGATTTAAGCAAATGTGACAATGTTATGTTTGTGTACAGTAAGTAAACAAATAGGACTCTAACCTAAAGCACTCATATTTAGTGTATGCTGTAGGTCTAACCTAAAGCACTCATATTTAGTGTATGCAGTAGGTCTAATCTAAAGCACTCATATTTAGTGTATGCAGTAGGTCTAACCTAAAGCACTCATATTTAGTGTTTGCAGTAGGTCTAACCTAAAGCACTCATATTTAGTGTATGCAGTAGGTCTAACCTAAAGCACTCATATTTAGTGTACGCTGTAGGTCTAACCTAAAGCACTCATATTTAGTGTACGCAGTAGGTCTATCCTAAATTAATCATTTTTAATGTATGCCGTAGGTCTAACCTAAAGCACTCATATTTAATGTATGCATGAGGTCTAACCTAAAGCACTCAAATTTGGTGTACGCAGTAAGTCTAACCTAAAACATTCATATTTAATGTATGCAGTAGGTCTAACCTAAAGCACTCATATTTAATGTATGCAGTAGGTCTAACCTAAAGCACTCATATTTAATGTACGCAGTAGGTCTAACCTAAAGCACTCATATTTAATGTACGCAGTAGGTCTAACCTAAAGCACTCATATTTAGTGTAGCCTACGCAGTAGGTCTAAACTAAATTACTCATATTTAATGTACGCAGTAGGTCTAAACTAAAGCACTCATATTTAGTGTATGCATGAGGTCTAACTTTTAGTGTATGCAGTAGGTCTAACCTAAAGCACTCATATTTAGTGTATGCAGTAGGTCTAACCTAAAGCACTCATATTTATTGTATGCAGTAGGTCTAACCTAAAGCACTCATATTTAGTGTATGCATGAGGTCTAACCTAAAGCACTCATATTTAGTGTATGCAGTAGGTCTAACCTAAAGCACTCATATTTATTGTACGCAGTAGGTCTAACCTAAAGCACTCATATTTAGTGTACACAGTAGGTCTAACCTAAAGCACTCATATTTAGCATATGCAGTAGTTCTAACCTAAAACACTCATATTTAATGTATCCAGTAGGTCTAACCTAAAGCACTCATTTTTAATGTATGCAGTAGGTCTAACCTAAAGCACTCATATTTAATGTATGCAGTAGGTCTAACCTAAAGCACTCATATTTAATGTACACAGTAGGTCTAACCTAAAGCACTCATATTTAGTGTAGCCTACGCAGTAGGTCTAAACTAAATTACTCATATTTAATGTACGCAGTAGGTCTAAACTAAAGCACTCATATTTAGTGTATGCATGAGGTCTAACCTAAAGCACTCATATTTAGTGTATGCAGTAGGTCTAACCTAAAGCACTCATATTTAGTGTATGCAGTAGGTCTAACCTAAAGCACTCATATTTATTGTATGCAGTAGGTCTAACCTAAAGCACTCATATTTAGTGTATGCAGTAGGTCTAACCTAAAGCACTCATATTTAGTGTACGCAGTAGGTCTAACCTAAAGCACTCATATTTAGTGTAGCCTACGCAGTAGGTCTAACCTAAAGCACTCATATGTAATGTATGCAGTAGATCTAACCTAAAGTACTCATATTTAATGTACGCAGTAGGTCTAACCTAAAGCACTCATATTTAGCCTATGCAGTAGGTCTAAACTAAAGCACTCATATTTAATGTATGCAGTAGGTCTAGCCTAAAGCACTCATATTTAATGTACGCATTAGGTCTAACCTAAAGCACTCATATTTAGTGTAGCCTACGCAGTAGGTCTAACCTAAATTAATCATATTTAATGTATGCTGTAGGTCTAACCTAAAGCACTCATATTTAATGTATGCATGAGGTCTAACCTAAAGCACTCATATTTGGTGTACGCAGTAGGTCTAACCTAAAACACTCATATTTAATGTATGCAGTAGGTCTAACCTAAAGCACTCATATTTAGTGTATGCATGAGGTCTAACCTAAAGCACTCATTTTTGGCGTACGCAGTAGGTCTAACCTAAAGCACTCATATTTAATGTACGCAGTTGGTCTAACCTAAAGCACTCATATTTAGTGTAGCCTACGCAGTAGGTCTAAACTAAATTACTCATATTTAATGTACGCAGTAGGTCTAAACTAAAGCACTCATATTTAGTGTATGCATGAGGTCTAACCTAAAGCACTCATATTTGGCGTACGCAGTAGGTCTAACCTAAAATACTCATAATTAGTGAATGTATGAGGTCTAACCTAAAGCTCTCATATTTGGTGTATGCATGAGGTCTAACCTAAAGCAGTATTTGTGTACGCAGGTCCGCCGTTTTTTCATTGACAACACTACAAAGATAACTAAGAGAGCCATGAAGGATTTAGAGCTCCTGATTTTATTTACTGGCATATCAACATTCAACGTCATCTTCCTGGTGCCTGCAATCGTAGGGGTAAGATTGAAGCGCCGTCAATCATTGGGGTAATATCGAAGTGCTATCAGTGCAGTCATCCGGGTAAGACTGAAGTGCTAAAAATCATTGGGGGTAACATTCAAGTTCTAACAATCATTGTGTTAAGATTGAAGTGCTAGTGAAAATTGTTAGGGTATTTTTTGGCCTATTGATATTCTAAATGAATCTACATTACTACTAATAATAATAATAAATAATAATAATAAGAGGTCTTATATAGCGTGATACCCTAGCCTAGGGCTGGGCTCACCGCGCTGTACATAAAAATTGTATCAAAAGAGACATAATCATGACATTAAAATAAAATACATTTATGAAATAAAGAACATTACCGAGTGTATAAAATACAGGATTTTAATGTCCTGATTATGATAGAATTCTGACATGATTATATACTCATGTGAAGTTTTCTTAATCTCCCAGTCACAAAACTTGATGGTCACTGTATGCCTGGAGCTGTTGGTCTACGTTTGTCCACTGGTCAGGGTTCTCACACTGTATCTCTTGTGTCCCCACTTTCACTTCGGTATGGCAGGGCGGGCAGAGGAGTACATTGATGAGTTTGCCATTCTTTCAGTTCAGTAAGTACCAGCGATTGGTCACTTCAGTAAGTACAAATGATTGTTCGATTCAGTATGAAGCAGTGATTGGTCAGCTCAGTAAGTACAAATGATTGGTCAGTTCAGTGAGTACCAGTGATTGATTTGCCTGAGCCAAATTCTTAGTGTTAACTTAACAATTTAGAATGATTGGTGTCAACTGTGTGGTACAGATATGATTGAGACAGATGTCATCAGGGTTGACTGTTCTAAGCAGAGGTTGATAACTAACAGCCTTGGGTTTCAAGAGTAGTATAAGTAAGATATTTTTTCAAAGAGTTAAATATACAAATGAACTTTTATAAAATGACATCACAATGTCAGGCATGTTAAGTCTTATGTCTTAAGCGGTCAGACTTGATTGCACTGTGGTGTTAAAGGGACAGATTAAGTCATGTCTTAAGTGGTCAGACTTGATAAAACTCTGGTGTTAATGCAACAGATGAGATACATGACAATTATGTTTGTTTGTTTGTACAGGGATGAAGATAAAGGGAAGCTCAATTCTGTCATAGAGGTAGCGTTTGATGTACCCAAACAGGAAACTAGTGCTGTTTGACCACTACAACTACTGGTGTCTGACCACTAAATATTTTTTTACTGATGTTTGACCACTACTAAAATAAGTTAATCTTTGACTGAAAATGAAAAAAATAATCCTTATTTTTCCCTGGTCTTTGAAAGTTGCTAAAATAAAATAACATAGACAGTATGATTTATTGAGCTTGGATTTATCTATTATCTATATTTTATAACATTACTCTTTTCTCTTTATTTGTTTTTTATTTTGTTTTGTTCTTAGATTTAAAGTTTAACTTTTTAAAAAAAAAAAAAATCATTTCAATAAACAACAAAGTTGAATAATTTAACACACAAATTTTAAAAAAAGCTCTTTTTATAAAGACATCAATAATTTTATCCATGAGAAATAAAAATTGCAAATGTGCCAAAAGATATCACAGCGTTTGCAAGGTAACAGTGACTGATATTATAACACAGTGCATTAACATTAAGTTTGTAACATATTATAATAGCAATAAACAATAATTTTTTTCATCAGCAATAAACTTGTTTTTTTTTTAAATTAAAGTATTGCAAAAAATGAATTTTAACTTGAATTAAAAGTTGCTCAAATAAATTTTCAGACAAAAATACAACTGGACCAATAAAGAAAAGTATTTCTTAGCAAATGATCGCATGCTTATTCTTGATTAACAACAAAGTTGTGATAGTGCTATAGTAGGTAAACAATACTTTGTGTTAAACCTAACAATCAGAAAAAGGGGGGTCGGGGGGGGGGGGGCACTAACCAGAAATATTAAGATGATCCATTGACATTTTCCCCCCTAAAAGTTTGGTGCTTTCTCCACCATTGCTATAATTAGGTTCTTGCAAGCATTTCTAGACCTGTTGTAGAGTTGAGTCAAAACTGTCATTGGATGGACATAATTTAAACCTAAGACCATGACTTTATCAAAGGAAACTTGGAATTCACTTATTTAAACTAGTAATTTCTATCTATGACTTTGTTCTCCCAAACAACAACAAAAAATCACTTTAACAAATTTGATCCCAGCAGGAGACACTGATATTCTAAAGTAACAAAAAGCTTAACACTTGTAGTGTTGGCTCAAGCCTGCTTCTAGTTTAAGCTGATATATCATTCCACTGGGACATTTTCATTTTGTCTTTGCCTGTTGGAACAGTCATCTCCCTTACATAGTGAGCCCCCTCCCAGCCGCGTCTCACCTGCAACAAAGACATTGTTTTTCAATTGTATGGATTACTTTTAGGTTATTCAATACATAAATTAAAGGGCCTAGTGGAATAAAGTAGTGACAAATATGTTTTAAGAACAGACTGATATTTACCTACTTGCCCTGCACCGAATATCATATTTAAACCACAGATACAAAAGTAAGTTATTTTAAATGGTAACACGAAAGTGTTCATCTCATTTTACTCAAAACAATTCTAATGGACTTAAGTACTTTTTTTCTATGTGGATCACATCAACAGCTACAATACTGAAAGGTACACATGGTTTATCTAGTATGGAAATCCTTACCTGCTGTATCAAGGCAGAGTGGGGCATGTGTGTCTTGGGTATTGAAGGCTTGCGCTCAAAGTCGTCATCCTTCCAGTAATCTACATGAAGTGGACTTGAAGAATATCTGGAGTTGTGGGGACATTTCTTATTTCAATACTTTAACTTACAACAATTTTTTTTTTTAATTAGCCTTTTATGTTATTTATTACTTTGCCACTTTTATATTCAGCCTTATAAAAAGCTGAAGTAATTAAAAACTGGCTAATTATAACACTGATTTTAAAATGTTCTTCAAGCTTTGGTAACTGTCTCCAGACAGAATTCTTATACTTTTATTGCATTGTGTTAAAAATTCAAATAGATTTGTTTTGATTTTTTAATTAAGAGAGAAAAAAAGTGTACATTCGTGTCTGCAATTTTCCTGCATGGCTACAGGCTCACATAATTTTGCCACATTCAACATTAACTTCACAGACTCAAAGTTATGCAAATGCCTCTAGGTGTAAACTCTAAACAACAAATGAATAATTTTACCTAAATGGCGTGAGTCCTTTTTGCCCCCTCAGCATGGTTGCAGCTGGTATCAGATTTCCAACTGAATGTCTCAGACTGTAATATTTCGGCTTCTCCCAAATTGATTCCGAGACATAATCTTTGAAAAGAATGTTAATTTAATTTCAATAACACTTTAACTCTAAATATTTTTCTTTGCAACCATTTATTATTACTAGATCTAGAATAATTTAATGTCTTACAATTAAGATCTTTCCATGTTCTAAAACCATGATCAGTTTTATGTCTTACCATAAGAATAGGTCATTTTGTTTTACAAATACAGTATTTCTTGGTTCTCCAAAGAGGATATTTCAGTGTCATGCAACTATCAAATTATATTTCTACAAATGACACAAAACAAACTCTTCCTACCTCCAAGAGAACTTTTGGCTCTTTGAAGATCATACACTGAGAGATTGATGGGATCGTAAGGGCCATTCTTTATAGGTGGCCCTTGAATGAAATTAAAGAATACAGCTGATTGACTTGGTAACTTAGGGAAAAAACTTTATTGTCTCATCAGCTAAATATATTCAGTAACGGGATGTGTAGATCTGGAATTTCAGTCATTTGTTCTACTTACTTGGTGTATCAAAGAGAAAGTCATCTACGTTGGATTTGTTGGAAACTTTGTGATATTTGTCGTACAAACTGAAATTGTATAATAGCTTGACATTTATAGACAATTAATTTTATTACAGAAACTTGAGGGAATTATATCAAATTTTATTGAAGGCAACAAATTCAACTAAAACAGGCAGTTGAAAGTGCCCCATACCTTGTTGTCATAGGCCAATTACATCATTATTAAAATATAATATATTTAACATGCCTAAAGTCTCATATATTAAGAATTTTTTTTAAATAAATCATAATATAGTGCACATTCAATTAACATTCATATATAATTTATAAAAATGTTTTTAAAAAATAAAATAAAATTATAGATGCACTGCTCAAAACTGAACCATGGTATTTATTTAAATAAATTTCATCATCTTTTTTAAAAATTTGGTAGTTGATATTTCAAAATTTGTTTTATTTAGCTACATCAATGTGTAAAGTGTATATTATATCTCATCATACTCTTTCAAAAATATTTGTTTAAATATACACTTTCCTCATTTACTGGATATTTAAAAGTAAGATTGAAATGAAAGTCCTACCATCTAATGCTTGGAATAAATCGAATTCTGTCAGCTCTAACAAATATGCCATGGTTAGGGGGACACTGAAAGTATCTGCGACCAAACAGCATCCCATTTGTGTCACCATCTGAAACATTAGGTTACTTTTAAGATATGTTCTCTGAAACTTTTACAGCAAGATGTAATTATGCCAAGGAGCTGAGGTTCTACTTAAAAAGTAAACAAATCTGAAAAAATTCTTTAAATGTTATTGTTATTTTTATTTTTAACTTGATTATGTTAATATCACAATAATCATAGGAAATAAAAATGGGTGAATTTTCTTTCCTCTAATTAACCTCATTTTTTTTTTTGGCTGGGTGTGATGGTGTACGTGTATAACTTTTGTGATAAATGCGTTATGATGAGATGGGGGGGGGGGAGGTGTCAAAGTTGGCCACAATAGTGTTATATCATTTATTGATGATCCACAGGCCCATACTCATCTATAAATTCTATGTTTGAATGTAGAAAGTTAATAATATTAGTTATGACAATACACTTTTCTTTGAAAAATACATAGATTTTTCACATTTAATTTTTACTTTACTATTATAAGAAGACTAAGACGTTATAATATTAATATAGATTCATGATAGCAATAACTAATATGGGGCCATTCATAAATGACGTCACATGTCTAATGGGGAGGGGGGGTCACATTTTTGTGATGATGTGTGATGATGGGGAGTGGGGTTTAAACAGTGCTAATCACATTAAAAGTGCAACATTATTGAAAAAAATGCACTCAATAACACTTAATTGTATACAAGTTTAACATTATTCTTGTATACATTTATAATGATTATATTTTTAAACTACAATCACTGACAGAATCAATGCAGGTATGTCAGGTCTGAAAAATGGCCTCTAATCAAGTTACAGGCTGTCACTGAGGAGACTCAGGGTGAAGCGACAGTTTTGAGAATTTATGTTAAAATGCAGAGGAGTCATAGAATTAAGGCTACAATGTGACGTCTCATGGATTTAAAATATTTTGATTTGGAGGGAAGTGTGATCTTAGTAAATCATTAAATGTTCTAGCACATGTATTCTTAACCTGTTTGCAACGCTGTATCCCCCTCTCAATTTTAAAACCTTTCATGCGAACTTCCCCTCCCCCAGAATACATTATATTGTCAAAAAATTTAAAAAATGAAAATAATTAAATAAATGAGTTATTGTAGTCTTATTTCTTCATGTAACTTTCTAGAACAATAACAAAATTACCAATGCACGTAATGTGCAAACAAAATTCAAAATATGTATTGCTGCTAATAAAATTGCAGAAAAATTATTTATTTTAAGGCAGCAAGAACTAGCAATTGCAGTAAATAAATTCTCTGGTTCATCTTCACCTCACGGGTGCTTTTAATCCTGATTAACTGAATAAGAGCAACTGTTCTAGGGAAATGTTTTTGACACAGTTGCAAAGCCTAATATCCGTGATTTTTTTTTAAAAAAAGGGTTTATTATGACAGTAATGGAGAGGGGAATTTTTTGAAAGAGGGGTGCAAAGGTTTGTGACTTATAATTGAGGGTGTGGCTAACTTTTTGTAATGATATGGGTGTGGGGAAAAAATGGGGGGGGGGGGGAATCTGCAAAATTTGTGTGATTTTATTTATAGATGGTGCCTAATTTAATAAAGGGGTTGACAACTAACTGTTAATTAATCGAATTAAAATGTAATCTTTGATATTTATCTTTAAAAATATCATATTTTTTCACAATTTACCTGGGATATCCAAGGCCACACCAACCCACTCTCCTTTTTTGGTTGCTATCGTTCCTTTAAATCGTATCGTCCCCTGGTAAATGTCATCGTTCCATCGCACCTCAACCCTTTGACCTAAAAAGACGTTCTCAAACAAAACCATGTTAATTTTTAAATTATTTTTTGTTTCTAAAATTGTGTTTCCAGTTCATGTGACTTTAAACTATACCTAACAAATAAAGACAGGATATAGCGTTTCTTGTTTTGACGCCATATTGTTTATATGGGATACGGAAAAAAATACCTCGCGTAGCGTGATTAAACGAGACTTTCGATATTAGTCTGCTTCTTTAAAAATTATATTTAAAAGTCATTTAATTTTTCATGTGCTCAAAATATAATTACAACTTTTTGAGTATCTAGAATAAAGCAAAAGTTGTTTTATTCCAATGGTAATCAAATTAGTTATACATTTATTGATTTTTATCAATCGAATTCAATCTTTATTTATTTATTTGAGCAATAGACGGCTATGAAAAGATAACTGTCATAACCTCAGGAAAAGGATTTACAAGTAGCAGTTTCCCTTTCGTAACCATTTGTTTCATCTTCCTATTGCATTTTGTGTATCGTTTTTAAAATTATATATTTTAAAAAAAAATTTTTTTTAAACTTAACATTAACATCATCATCATCATTCTGATCCAGTAAACAATTGGGCATTTTACCATCTGCTGGAGACTATGGTGAAGAATTCGCACAATATCCATAGCAGTTCCTTGTTTTATTAATTTATTTTTAATAAAGAAAACATTTTACAAAATTCAGGGGGGGGGGGCAAAACCAAAACTTTTTAAGTTGTGTATTGCTGGAGGCCCCACAGTACATAGCAATTTAACTAAAACCTGCAGATGCCCCCACGCCCTACCCAAATGATGTCCCTGATGCCCATTGTTACGATAGAGCGAACCTGGCTACTCCTTGGCCTTGGGAAGATGCTAGTAGCTAGAAACTATACTATAATTGTCAGCTTTACTGACAATAATCATATTTATACCACAAACAATGATTTTTAGTCTGTAACAATCTTTCAATTGATTCTGCATTATAAAATTTGACTGTAAAAACTTTTTAACTTGTTGATTAACAAGCTAAAGATGTAATAAAATGTTTTCCCTACAATTTTGTGTTATTAAAATAGATCATCACAAAGTCAAATGTAATCACAAATTTATGTATAATATAATTCCTTTTTTTTTTCTTTTTTTTTTTTTTTTTTTGAAAATTTTGACATAATTAAATAGGGGTGGTCATTGAAAGTTTGACAGTTGTTGACAAGAGGGGGGTGGAGGGGGGGGGCAAAAATTGCTTAAAAATTGTTGACGTAATAAATGGACGACCCCATAGACTATCAAGCATTTAAATTAAATGATAATTCTTGCCACTTGCTTTGCATTTCTGTTCATTCGTATCTAGATTTACGTTACGTTTTGTTCCCTTTTCTACTTGATTGACTTCCGTCTATTTAACAGCGCTAAATATATTAGGCTTATTACTCGCTTATAACTAAGTTATCTATTTTTAAATGATAAAATTCTACAGAAGAAATTAAATTAAAAGCCTATTCATTCTAATATCAAGATAATTGCTTGTCTCATTCAAATGGGGTAACTTCTCTCCCCTTTATGCTACACATCATTCCCTAGCCCTGCCCCGGATCCCGTACTTGGACGAATCCATGACCATTTTTAAGGGGCACAAAGTTTAAATGTTGGGGGGGGGGGGGGGGGGTTTGTAAAAATTTTTAATGCAGAGTACACAAAACTCAAAAAATGTCAGGAGGCCTCAAAAAGTTAAGCGACGTCTCTGCTTGTAAGCTTTCGTTAGTTTTTTTGTTGTTTTTTTCAAATTTTGGTTCAAACCTTCTTACCGATGGTACATCGTTCCTGTCATAGGTTCTTTCATTAAGTTGTTGTTTTGCTGGATTTTTTTCTTCTTTAAAAAAAAATAAATAAAAATGTGGGGTGGGATTTCAGATCATCGGGAGGGCAGTGCCATTGGCGTAGAAAAAAAAGGAGGGGCGGAAGGGTGGTCGGCCCCCACCGGCACGTGTTACTTTATATGGAAAGATGGCATTTTCTGCCAATTGCAGAGTTTTGTCATAAAAGGGGGCGGCTAAAATTTTGACACACCCCGGGTGGCACGAACCCCAGATTGGCCGATATCCACACAAAAAAAAACAACAACAGATATGGACCATAGAATTCCCCTTTTATATGTACACCACACATAAACAGTCATGCACAGTCACACAATAACACACCCTTATTATACATACACATATCATTAAAACATACACACACCATCAAAACACACACCATTAACCCATACACACACCATTAACGCATATACACACACTTAACCCATCCACACACCACTAACCCATCCACACACCATTAACCCATCCACACACCACTAACCCATCCACACACCACTAACCCATCCACACACCATTAACCCATTCACACACCACTAACCCATCCACACACCATTAACCCATCCACACACCATTAACCCATACAAACGCCATTAACCCATACACACGCCATTAACCCATACACACACCATTGACCCATACACACACCATTGACCCATACAAACGCCATTAACCCATACACACGCCATTAACCGATACACACACCATTCACCCATACAAACGCCATTAACCCATACACACGCCATTAACCGATACACACGCCATTCACCCATACACACGCCATTAACCCATACACACGCCATTAACCGATACACACGCCATTCACCCATACACACGCCATTAACCGATACACACGCCATTCACCCATACACACGCCATTAACCCATACACACGCCATTAACCGATACACACACCATTAACCCATCCACACACCATTAACCGATACACACACCATTAACCCATCCACACACCATTAACCGATACACACACCATTCACCCATACACACACCATTAACCCATACACACGCCATTTACCGATACACACACCATTGACCCATCCACACACCATTGACCCATACACACACCATTGACCCATACACACACCATTGACCCATACACACACCTTATACACACCTTAAACCTTATACACGGGTAAGCCGCGGCGACTGCGTTGCTGCCCACAGCCTTACTAATCCACGGCCACGTCGCTCTAGCTATGCCGACGTATTACTTTAGTGTATCAGAGAATGACTTTGGTAATCAGCAGACCAGACCAGGGAAACGGCGCATGGGCAAAAAAAGGTGTGAAGCGAGAGACTCGGCTACGTAATAGAATTACACTAACAACAGAGACTGAGAGAGTGACCAATGTCCAAGCGTTGGGTGATGTGTAACGTGTCCTCATAATGAGCAGATCTGGGAAACGTTTCGAGCGGACCAGGGATTATGTTGCGATATGTTCACTAGAAAGTTGTGCCACCCACTACCACTAAGTTTTTTAAAAAAAACAAACAAAAAAACTCTTCAGCTCGCCGAAAATGCCGCCCCTCATTATAAATTTTTTTAAAAGTGGCACCTGTGTGGACCACCCCCTCCACAGCCCCCTTCCTGTGCAAGTGGATTGACATTTTCTCGACAATTGTGAGTCATTGTAGGCAAATAAGCTATTTAAATGATCTGTGGTTGGTCAGCTCTAGTTTGATAGATGGCACTTAATTATTTGGATGCCACCTAAGTTCACTCTGGTTTATGGTGAGTAAAATGAGAGGCAGTGTTAGTGATTGTATGTATCTGGATGGAACCAAGTTGCTTTGTTAGATCTAGTCATCTGTTTGCAATGGTGTTTATTTCGCTACTGCTACTGACATATATGTCATTACTTTCCCGCTTTTTGCCTCTTAGACTTAATAAATCACTAGTTATTTATTGAGAAAGAAATCGAAACTATCACAAATTTTAAGAAAGGAAATTGACAATTTTATTCAAAGTTTTAACAAACATTTCCCACATTACCCCCACCCTCAAAATTCTAGCCACGCCCGCAATGGATGCACAACCGTGCAAAGGAAAAGCAGCGCCCTGGGCGAATGCGCCCCCTGATATTGAGGTCCCTTGCGAGTACCACCTTTACATTGCTGTGCATGGATCCAGTGGGCTAGAAAGAAATATCAGACAAAGTAGATAGATCTATAAAATTTTTAAAAAATTATTTAAATCTAAATAGATCCAATTGGGCAACTTTTATAGAAAGAAATATCAGACAAAGTAGATAGATCTATAAACATTTTTAAAAATTATTTAAATCTAAATAGATCCAATTGGGCAACTTTTATAACGTATCTTTGAAGACAGGAGAGTTCTCCTTGTTTTCCCACAATGGCGTCGTAAATGACGAAAGATTCATGAACTGTAGGCTACTTTTTTTTTTTATCTTGTTCAATTTTGTTAAATGGTTATTGTACCTGAACAAAAAGACGCTCTTTTAAACCTTTAGTTCCATCAGGTAAAGAGGAAGTTTTAATTTTATATCACTAGAAATAATTTATCGCGCTTAAATTTCATTGCCTTGCCCTTGGCTTTAATTTTAAATAAGGGCAGGCTAATAAAAAGGTAATAATAACTTAAATAAGGGATTACCTTACCACATGTTTTTATATTGTTGCTTTACTTTTACTTTACCCTTTACAGTTCTTTACTTTTCCTAATTTAGGCGTGCTAGAAGGCTGGCACATAATTCACATGGGGGGGAGGGGGGATTATTGCATCGGCATCAGACCTGTTAACTAGGCAGTTGAATACAAAATTTTAAAAAAATTCAAATAATTTTTTTAATAGCACAGCTATTTAGAGCTAATTTCAAATAAAAAAATGAAACCAGAATCAACTTTTTAGCTTAAGTACTTTTTGAGCTATGAATTTTTAAAGTGTGAGTTCGTTTGGTATTTTTTACTATGGACGAAACCTCCACATCTTGTGACCTCATTCCGCTGATCGCGTCATGTAAATTAGGTTGAGCGAGCTGCATGACCTGCTGCGAACGCGCAGAAACATAGCGTCTCTCGTAAGACACTTATCGCTGTGAAAATTGGCATACATGTAGATCAATAGATTCCCCAGATGCAAAAAAAATTTGGTAGTGACAAATTTTTTCCTTCGACTTAATTTTAATGATGAAAGTTGCCTTATATTTACCAAGGATTTTCTCAAAGCTGACTGATTGTAAATGAAAAAGAAATTGATTAAAATGTAGGCCAAGATATCTACCTAATTATAAGGCCGAAAACGGAACTCAAATATATATCGAAAGTACTAATTTAATAATAAATAGACACACACATCGGAAAATTAAAAACTCGGATTTTTTGGCGCCGATTGCGAACTCTTACGATTTTGGCATATAATGTAGGCTACTAATTTTAGATGTTTTTTATGATTTTTATAACATGCTAATCAGTGTCATTAGTTAGTCCTCTCCATTTTCCTGTATGCCTGTGAATCCTGGACATTAACAGCCGATCTTGAAAGGAAAATAAAGGTGATGGAGATGAGATGCTTCAGAAGCATTTTTGGCATCTGCTATAGGGACCATATCTCCAATGAAACACTGAAAGAAAGGGTTCGTAGGCAATTGGGGAGTACGATGACCTACTGGTGACTGTGAAAAAAACGCAAACTACAATGGTACAGCCACGTAACCAGGAAACGAGGGCTGCTTGCCAAAGAAATATTGCAGGGAACCACAAGAGGAGGGAGAAGAAGAGGAAGACAAAGAAAAAGATGGGAGGATAACATCAAAGAGTGGACAGGACTAACACTGGGCGATGCAGTGGGTAGGGCTGAAGACAGAGAGGAATGGAGGAGGATGGTTTACATGTCATCTGTGACACCCCAACGGTCCAAGGACTAAGGGACATGAGGATGAGGAGGATGGTTGTACGCCAAGACCCGCCAAAGCTATGATTTTCAGAGACTCTGTGAAAAAATATTATGATTATGGTAATTTTTTCCGATAAAATAAAATACATTTTGTTTGTTGAAGTTTTAGCACTTTCTAATAAAGATCTGGCAGTTAATGGAGCAAGAAAAACGATTGGTTGTAATATTTTTTAAAGTTTAGACAATCGTATTTTATATTGTGTTATGTACGCACTGAGAGGGGAGGTGGGGATTGTTGATTAAGGAGATTTTGCATATGAGATGCTTGGGGCTAATGGTAGTTGGGGATGCCACGAAGTCTTTTTTCGGTGTTTACAGGTGGAAGTCACTTCCCTTTGTTTATTTTTAGATAACTAATATTTTTATGTATTAGTATTAATTCGCCCGAGGAATGTTTAATATTATATTGTATTTGTTTCTTTTGGGTTTTTATTTTCATAATAAATGAAAAAAGAAATATAATTTTGAAATATAGACATAAAATTTTATGTTTTTTTTTAACAAAATGGTGAGAAATTTTTTTTTTTTTGTGGGTACTTTATAATGATGCGGATATAGAAAGGAGTGCTTAAATATTACGTCTGTTGCTATTCTTAATTGCTTGACCGGGTGCCCGATAAGTTCAAAATTGGTTGTTGATTTTTGCATCATCAGCAGTTTTAGTTAGATAGATATTGGGTAAATTTTTGCAGATGGAGCCTGAATTTACCACCCGTTTTTGAAAGTCAGGGCGAAAGGAGTGTGATAGATTGGCTTATGAGTATCGGTCTCATTGCAGATAGATACAAATGTCCGGATTGTAAGAAGGGTATGAAATTGTGTGCATGGGCAAATGCTTCAGATGGGTTTGCATGGCAATGTGGTGACAAAAGTCATGGCAATATTGTGCATAGTTTAAGGAAGGGGTCGTGTTTTAGTGACATTAGATTGACGTGTGACATTATGTTATTGACACATTTTTGGTTAAGAAAAATGCCTTTGGGACATATTGCGAAAGAAGTAAGCATTTGTTGGGGTACCGTAAAAGACTGGGTCAGCTTTTGTGGCAAGGTCTGCGTGGAAGCTTGTGTTGTGATGAGTGAGAGTTTAGGAGGAGTGGGTAAAATTGTGGAGATAGATGAATCCAAATTTGGCAAGTGGAAGTATCATAGAGGAAAACGCGTAGAAGGAAAATAGGTGTTTGGGATTGAAAGAGGATCAAACAAAACCTTTTTCAGGGTTGTTGAGAACCGTGGTAAAGACATCCTCCTGGCAGCTTTTGTGGCAAGGTCTGCGTGGAAGCTTGTGTTGTGATGAGTGAGAGTTTAGGAGGAGTGGGTAAAATTGTGGAGATAGATGAATCCAAATTTGGCAAGTGGAAGTATCATAGAGGAAAACGCGTAGAACGAAAATAGGTGTTTGGTGGGATTGAAAGAGGATCAAACAAAACCTTTTTCAGGGTTGTTGAGAACCGTGGTAAAGACGTCCTCCTTACAATAAGTAAAGAATTAGTGCAGCCAGGAACCACAATAATTTCTGAGTGTTGGAGGTCTTACAACTGTATGGTTTCACCACCTGATGGTGAACCATACAATTGAGTTCAAACACTCTGACACGGGCGCGCACCATAGAGGGCACCTGGAGTGCAAAACGATCTCTGCCCACAAGAACCTGTCCTGGGGTGAAGCAATTTTAACTCATATTTATTTGAATATATGTGGTGACGCTTATGTGGTAATAGAGTTTAAATTAGAGAATTTTTAATGCTATAAAATTTGTGTATCCTCCCCAAATACAAGATTCTGATGCATAAGGAGTGAGTAAAAAATTATTGAAATTTCGTTGATTTTTAAAAAAATTTTGCTCAGGATAGATATAGGGTTAAGGTTAGGGTTTTTAATAACACGAGTTTTGCACTACTTTTTTAGCTGCCATCTTGGTTGACACTTCATGTGACTTCACGTGTTGTGTCAACCAAGATGGCGGCCATTGAGAAAATAGTGGCATCCACAATGACCATTTACCAACGCTTGGTTAGGTGGATAGGTGAATGTGTCAAAGGCAATAAAAATGTATGCCATAAAAATTTCACCTCAACCTATTGTATTGATGGTAATGATTGTCATATTGTTGCTTTGTGCGTCACAATGAACTACCTAGATGCGTCAACAGTAATATTTAGTCTAGTTGCCATCGCAATAACTTCACTCGACCATCCCTTTTTCTGCTACCAGGCGTGTGATGTAGTTTTGTTACATAATTATTTTGTTCGCCAGAACCACAGCAATTGTGAAAATGGAGAAAACAAGAGAAGGTTTTTTAAATAAAATACATTATCCAACTGTTCTGCACTGGGAAGTTGGATTTGGACATATTTTTTAATATCTAGTTAGTCGCATTTGAAATATTGAAATTTATTTTTAGAACCCACAAAACAGCTCTATCCCTTAAACAATATATCCCCTCAATGACTTGCTGTAGTTATTGAGTGTCAAAATGATTGCAAAAAAAATTTTGAAATCAAAGCCTGTAAGTCTTTTAAAGAAGCACTGAGTAAAAAGTACATCCTTGGCATCTTTTTGTCAAATATTAAATTCAAAATCACTTTTCCAAAATCAAGTAGCTTGTGTAGAAGCTATGTTTTAATAAAATAAAAAGAGCAAAATTCTGAGTGCAGCTTTAAAGATGATTTGTGCCATAGGAATAATTATTTTAGTGTCATACCAGATATTTTCATTAATATCTTTATTATTTAATTTTCTTTTATTCATATCAGATATAAAATGTGGCAGAGATCCATAGGAATAATTATTTTAGTGTCATACCAGATATTTTCATTAATATCTTTATTATTTAATTTTCTTTTATTCATATCAGATATAAAATGTGGCAGAGATATAGCAACAGCTATGATTTTAGAAATTTCTGCAATGTCTATGAAGAAATTAGCCATTAGGATGCCGAGATTGCCATTCAGTATTGCTACTGATGGTAGTAAAGACTCAGACAAAAAGCAGTACTCTCCAGAGGTCACCATTGAAGGATAGGATGGCCTTGTAAATTCTCATATCCTAGCTTTGCCGGTGTACAAAGCATCCTCGGCCACAGGACAGAATATATATTTCAGATCACGGCCGATGAATTGAATTCACAGGGCATCTCATGGGTAAACTGCATTGCATTTGGCTGTGACAATGCCAATGTGATGACTGGCCAATACAATGGAGTATACAGTTTTATTAAAGGAGAGCAAGACATTTATCTGGCATGACGCTGCCTTCATCTTGTGCATCTTGCAGCTAAAAAGTGGGGCTTCCTGTTTACCCCCAGTTGAGGAGGTCCTGGTTGACTTTTTGTTACTTCTTCAAGAAAAGTTTGAAGAGACAGTGTGAATTGAAAAACCTGCAAGTGCTGTATGGTGCAGAACAGATGAAATGTATCAAGCATGCATGCACCAGATGGTATTGCAAGATGCCTAAAAAGATTGTTTGAAAACTGGGACCACTTTATGCACTTTTTTTATGAAGACAAATATACAAATTCCAAACCAAATAAGAAACCACATGATGGGCAGACAACTGCTGTGTTGGAAGGACATTGCACAACTTACTCTGTGAAGCAGGTTGATGCCATTTATGACTTTTTGCGGTCACCAACAAATCAAATTAACTGCTATTTCTTGTCTTACACACTGAAAGTTTATGATCAGGTGAGATGAATTTTTATATTTTATGAGTCTTGAAGGCTGCATAATTTTACTCAAATTTCATTGGACCAGCAATATTTTCGTATGATTCATTTTATTTTGTGCAAAGTTGTCTGTAGTGGACATTAGTAATTTTGTATTATTTACAAACTGTTGTACTTAATAGTATTTTTATGACACATGGTTATTTTTACAGGTACTTGTCCAACTGCAGGCAGAAGAAGCCATGATCATCATGCTGAAGGAGAGCCCCTGCAGCCTAATTGGTGACTTGTACAGCAGATTTCTCTTGCCAACAGCAGTTAATGGTATTGGCCAGATGAGCTTGTGTAGATTGGTTATGTTAATGTATGCATTTATGTTGTAGTTAGTTGGACAAATTTAATACATTTCTTTTGTTTTAAATTATCATCTAAATGGTTTATCATAATAACTTCAGTTCTAGTTTATAATTTTTTTTTGTCTTTCAGTTCCAATACAAGCTAAGAAGCTGCCAGAAAGATGATGCTGACCTGATTGTTGGATCTCAGGCAAAGACCATGCTGCAAAACAAAGAAAAGTACAGCCCCAGAGACAAGGGTGTTGTGGAGTTTTTTGCTTCTGTTGGAAAATATTTTAAGATGGTGCTTGACCACCTTCTAAAAAAGACTTCCCTATCAGATCCTGCACTTCAGAAGGCTTCTGTATTTGATCCAAAAAGGAGGTTAAACAACACAAGCTAGAATACTTCCTTACAAGATTCCCCATTCTGATCCCCAGAGGGACTGATGTTGACACCATCTATGAAGAGTTTGATAGGCATCGGCAGAGGAACATTGAGGATGGGGTAAGAGTTGACAGGATTTGGCAAACAATTTGCCAAAAGCACCCAGCCCTTTAGAATTTTGCCCATGTAGTGAAAAAGGATTCCTCACCATACCTCACTTCAGTGCTGCGTGCAAGAAAATATTCTCTATGTTCCTGAAAACATACACAGACCAAGGAACAAAATAATAGCCCAAAAACAACAGAGGAGAGAAAATCAGGAAGCTGCTTGGACTTGGATGAAACTTTCAGTGCAAAAGAACTCCAGCAGCTTAAAAGTTCAGCAAGCGTCATCAATACACAAGGTATTTAA